>RJWH01006157.1:0-48747 GCA_004363575.1 Solenodon paradoxus
GGGGGAACAGAGGGAGGAAGAAGCGGCGGCGGCGGCTCCTCTTTGCAGAGGGGAGAACTCCGAGGGGTAAAACAGGAATAATGCGGTAGGCGAGGCGGGCTGCTCGCTCCCGGCTCCTGGCTCCGGCGGCAGCGGCGGCGGCCGGAGCAGCGGCAGAGCAGCGGCAGCACCCCCAGGCGCTGACAGCCCCGCCAGCCGGCTTCCTTGCTGGCCGCCGACTGTCAATGGAGCTGGAAAACATCGTGGCCAACACGGTCTTGCTGAAAGCCAGGGAAGGTAAGAGGCAGGGCTGGTGCGTGCCGGCGCGCTCGCCGCGGGCCGGGGTGCGGGTGCCGCACACCCGCTGTGAGTTCGCGAGCAGGACCCCTCCGCTCTGCGGACGCTTCGGGCTTCCTACCCTGGGCTGGAGAATGCAGACTTGGGCAGAGGAGGCAAAACGGCCGCGCTGTAGGGACGAGGATGCTGAAATATCCCTTAGTTTCAGCTCTAACCTTACAGTTCGTGCCATCCCTGCTGCTGTTGAAAGGTCAGTTGGAAAAGCATTCATGCAGGAAGAGGTGGACAAACATGCAAATAAAATAGCTTTTCGGATCAGCCCGGGAAGGTTCTGTGTGTGTGTGTGTGTGTGTGTGTGTGTGTGTGTGTGTGCGTGTGCGTGTGTGTGTGGAGGTAGGATGGATTAGCAGAAACCAAGTCTTTGCTTGCGCAGGCTGAGTTGATATAGGCTATTGCTGGAAACCATCCACTGGGAATGTTTCTTAGGGAAATCCCGTCGTGTGGAAGGAAGCCTTTTAAAGACAAAGTAAAATGTTGAGGAATTAGTCTGTTTATAGACTAACGAGAGAATGGTTGCACAAATCACTTAGCAGATAACTCACGATTTCAGGATTTAAATTTTTTTTTCCCCCTTTGAGGAGGGGGAGAGATTGTTTAATTTTGACTCAGTTAAAAAAGATAAGCATGCCAGTCCTTAGGTGCAATCTAGGTGTAAATCATTAGATCTTGCATTTAGCGAGCAGGAAATATACTCTAAACGGACTAGGTAAGAGCCTAAGTTAAAGCTATACAAACAGGTTTGGACTCTTCTTGGAGATGGAAAAGAAGTGGCTCAGAAACTTAGAAGCTTCCCAGAATGATTGTGTTGTGTGCCTGTAAACATACATATTTAGGAACACCTGGAATTTATGTAATATCTCATTTGCCAAGATTTGAACTCTGGCATGCAGGCTTTTTATAAAAGGGGAAGTGGTTTTCCCCTTTCATGCCAGGAGGCTTTATTTGACACCCAGGGCAGAAGGCAGCCTTAAGTAAGGTCTTGACTTCAGAAGGCTACTCGGGGAGCAACCCACGAAAATGTCTTACCTACTTATTAGTGTTTTCATTCACCCACTTTGATGAATGAAGAATTTCTGGCCAGCAATAAAACGATTCATGTTTATCCAGCCCATTCCATCACCTTGTGGCTCTGACCTCCCCCGCGGGTATGTGGTGCACAGCTCGGGAGGGTCTGGATTTGAGCCACTCAGCCCCGGCATTCATGTTGTAATTTCTTCGTCACTTGTCGCTCTAAAGCAGCTGGCTGGAAGGTTTGCTTTGAAAATCCCAGCAGAGTTTAAAATATGCAGGTCCGTCCCTCTCGTTGCTCAGCTTTGGTGTGAACAGATGTTTAGGAGAGGACTTTAGGTGGTGACTTCAGGTTCCAAGGCCTGAGGGTTTTTTGTTCTGTTCTGTTTTGTTTTGTTTTCCTTTCTGTTTTCTGAACTCGACATGTTAGCAAACTAAACCAGGTCGGGGGCGATGGGGGTGGTGGGTGGTCTGCTAGCCCGCGCCGAGCTCTTGGAGGGTAGAAACCCAGAAAAGAGTGTCCGCTCCACCGCCCCTGTCTGCACACAGCCTTTGCAGCCGCCGCCTAGTGGTGAGACGTGATTGTACACCCCAGGGCGTCGGGGGTTGGGAAAGTTTTCACCCTCCCTCCATTCTGAAATTACTTCTTGTGAAATCATTGGATATAATGGTGCTGGCGGCTTTGCAAGTTTCACTGGTTTCTCCTGTTCCCCGAGGAATTCTCTTTAGATTTGCAGCTCTACACGTTCGTTTGCCTGGGGCATACTTTTTTCTTCCCTCAGCATTTGGTTACCGCTTTTAAACTGTTTACTTAGGGTAGGCAAAATAGTATCAGTATTCTCCCACAATTGGTCTCCCTCCATTTTTTTTTTTCACCAAAGTGAATCCACTGCCCAATATTTTGTTGGTCAGGTTAACAAATTGGTTTTTCCAGAACCTTAGGAAAGAGAGCTGTAGGCTGAGGGTTTGTATTGAATAGCCAAATTACAGTGATTAAAAGTGTCCATGCATATGCCTTTCGATTCCTTTTCCTGTTAAAGTCTTTTCAGTTCTCTTGAATTTGGTAGTCATCTCATAGTGAGAAATTGGCTCTTGACGTTGTCTTTGAAATGGAGAAGGTTTCCCCTTAGGAAATGGAGAGACTGGCACATAGATGAGAAAACTTAATCACTCACACAGAAACTTCATTTTAAAATTTGTTTTTCTCCCCTACTTTCTCTCTTATGCCTGTAGAGAATCCTTGAAATTTTAAGTGTTACCACTTTCCCCCCATCCCCCCTGGCTGGGTCTTAATTAAAGATTTGGGCACATCTGTTCTAATTAGTGTGGAAGCTTTTAGACATAAAAGCAATTTATTTTTCTCAGGTCTCAGACACTTGAAATCATTCTTTTAAATGAAAATTGTTCAGAAACAAAAGTTTCAGTTTAGTGAAATATTGAACATAAAATGTATGGTATCTTTAAAAATCTGAGTTGTTTAGAATGCTTTAAAACACTTCTTTATTCCTGTGAATGGTTGCAGATGAGAACTATAATTGCAAATGTGAAATTTAATTTAGTTCACTTAACAAAATACATTGTAAACAATTTTAAATGTGACTTTCAAGTAAAAGTCACATTTGTCCCAAACAATAGAGAAACGGGACTTGAAGAAAGACAGACACACTTTGCTCATGCTACAAAAGAATTTGTAGTTCATGTTGGGAAGGGATAGGTAATTTGGAGGCCTATCTTTTGTTACTGTGCAGTCTTTAAGACAGATGACTTCTGCGTTCATTGTAAATTCAAATTCTGACCATAATAAGACATGTAGAAAGTGAACCTAAATGTAGCAATCGAACAGAAAATCTCTTAAGTGGACATGAGTAAAAATGATTTCAAATAATTAGAAAATACAACAAGTGAATTATACCTTTGTGACAGAGAGACAGTTGTTTTGAAATAAGATAGAGGTCTGGATTCAAAAATTTTAAGCTACCAAAATGTATTTTGTGGGCTGTTTATTTGTCCTGACTTCTGAGAAAACATTAATTTGATCACTCTTAGGAATTTTAGATTACTCTTCTAAAAAGTGATTAAGGGAGAAAAAAAGTTGAGATGGAATTCATGGCAATTTATGGAAATGAGATAAGTGATTAAGCACTTAATGAAAAGATCCAGGCTGTCTATATACATTTCAGAATCTCAGAATGCTGGTAAGCTAGTTCCGGTTGAAATAGTAATGAGAGAGTTTTTCAGAGTGCTTTGTGTGTGTTTCTTTCGGTTTGATTGCTGCAGTGAAGGTTTTTTGTTGTTCTCATTCTCTATCTGTGACCTCACTCTTGAGTGGACAGTGGTGAAAAGAATTTTGCAGGAATTTCTTCATCTTTCATTTCCTCACAGGCCAGCAGTAGCTGTATGTAATCAATAACAACCAGGACTATTGATCACATTTTCCTGGGCCTGATACTAGCAGATATTGAGAACAGGACCAGAAAAGTTAGAAATGTAATGACTTTGCCATTGGTCACAATTGCCCAAAACTGGAACATGCAAGAACCATTTTTCTCAGATATCTCTATGACTCCTCAGCCTGGATCTCCCTGATGATCACTACTAGGTACCTAGGGGGAAGATGATGTAAAGTTAACAGAGGTTAAGTGGGCAGGAGGAGGAGGGAACCTGCATCCAGCCAGTGAGGGACAGGCTGTGGCTGGAGAAAATGAACGTTTCACACAGCTGGGCTGAGAGATCTGGACCCACTCCCCTCTTTCCATTGAACCCCTATTTCATGTTGACAAAACAGAAACATCCCCTATTTCACCACGATGAAATGGAAAAGTCATGCATTTCATTATTAGAACACTGGAGTGTCTCAGAAGCACCCAGCCCTCTAACTGTTGTGGGCAGGCATACGTATCCTTTGGCTTCTCCTCAGTCTTCCTGTAAAAGCAGTAGCTTTTCTCCTAGAGAGACAGCTCTGTGTGGGTGACGGCAGCCGGGCCTATTAAGTCTATTAAGAACAATGCTGTTAAATGAATTTGCCTTTTAGATATTTTCTTTCTAAGTTTTCTTGCAGTTCTGACAACTTGGAGGTAGAGAAAACAAAAGCAATGTTTTCAGAAGGTTTTGCATTCTTTTATAGAAAGATTTCAAGTGATGATTTAAATTAATCTAACTGCCTGTTTTTCCAATGATCAGATAAATGCCTGTAAGACTCTCATCTTTCAGAAGCTTAGCTGCTCCATGTCAGATTCTCAGCCTCAAAAAACTTAATTCTTCCAGTGCCCAGACTAATCCTTGTTTCAATTCTGTCTTCAGAAGCTGTAAGTCTTGTAGTGACTTGCTAAATGATACCCTTTGGGTGTGGGCTGAGGACTTCAGTAATGCCAAGTGAGTTTCAGGGAAGGACTCAATGTCCGACCAAATTCACCTTCCCCAGGGCTGTAAAACCCAGACCTCAGAACTGCCCGTGTTTTCAGGAAATGGCTCCAAACTCCGGCAAGATGTAAAGTTAATATTTGTTGCCAATGTATTTGTGGCTCAAGATAAAGCATTTTAATATCCAGACATTCTTGAAATTAAAAAAAAGTCTGATGATTACAAAAAGATATGACTTAGTAGATCATGTAACTCAGAGGTGAAACTTGAGAAAACAATAGAAATGGTATTCGTAGAGAAAATCAGGCATATCTTCAGTCTTACTACTCAGCAGCCCTGACTTCACATCAAAATAGATTAGTGATGACAAAAGGTTTGAAGAAGTGATTTCAAATGATGAAAATGGCCTTCAATAGCAAGAATGATTTCTACTTTAAAACACACCCTATTATGGTACAGTGAAAAAGTTTAGCAATGTCCTCAATATTGAAGATTTGAATCAATAAATCAAGCTTCTTTAAATTTTGTCTTTGAGAAATGACAATATTGTTACATTTTACTACCATTCAGATGCTGGAGGAAGCACTTGTTTTGTATAAATCATACTGCCTTTTAAAGAGAAAGCAGTTATTTTCTGATCAGACACTCTCCCCCCACCTGCTTTTCTCATTTTGAGAAAATCGTTCTTAAATCGTCTTCCCAAATTCTTAGAATGGTAAACACATTCATTTATTCACTCGGCGTGTGGGAAGCGACATTTTGGATGTCAGCTTTGGAGAAATGTCGTGGAGACTGGTGAAGAGGTGGAATTGGGCACCATCATGACCTTTTTGAGGTCGGCTAGATTTCTGCCCCGAAGAGCTGAAGCTGACGGCTGTGACCTTTTTAGCCAGGAGCACTGTGTTCACTCTGTGGCGCCTACAACTTGGACAGCAGTCTGAGGGGCAGCCTGTGATTTAAGAGCAACTCGAAGGTCATACTTGAGGGATCGTTTAAATCTGGAGGATATGTGCTAAGTTTCTAAGACACTGTTTTTATGAGGGTTAGTTCCTACAAAGGGGAGCCATTAAAAATAATGGCAAGGGGAACTTTTGGTTGAGGAATGAGAAGATCTTAGAGGCTGGTGTATCCTAGTGGCTGGGCTAGTCACCTCTGAAAGGCCACATACCCCTGGGTTCGAGTCCTAGGTTCAGGGCATGGGTGGGCAGGGGGAACACAACCAAAATGAACAACTAAATATAAACAAAAAATAAAAGATGCTCTACTCCTCCTCTCTTCCCACCTTTCTGTCTGCCTTTCATTCATGCCTACACCTTTCCTTTGAAAGAAAGAAAGAAAAAGAGGCCAGAGAAAAGTGATTTGTGGTGGTGCTTTCTAGGGGAGACTTTGGTTGTTTTTCTAGGGCGTTGGCCTGGGAGGGTTGAGGGCCTGCAGTTCTGGAGTAAAGATGGTTTTTGTTGGGATTGGTTTGGGCAGGCTCTCTGATGTCACTGGGTTGAAAGGGTTAAAGGCATCTGGTTCTCTGAAGGGGCTCTGTCCAGTGGTTGCTACTAACTGCCCATGGCTATTTGCATTTAAATTAATTAAAATGAAAAATTCAGTTCCTCATTTGGTGAGTTGGTGGAGGACATGATGTGTTGACATATAAGCAAGGAATGGGGAACCTATACCCAGGAAGTTATTTTAATGTGTAGAATAATTACTACAATAAAAAAAAGACCTAAAAAAAATTCAATTCCTTAAGTGTGTTAACCACATTTCAAGTGATCAACAGCCCAAGGTGGCTAGCGGCTACCATGTTAAACCCACAGATACAAAATGTTTTTAGCACAGCAGAACCTTCCTTTGGGCAGAGCTGCTCTGGAATTTCATACATTGAATGAAGTCAGAGTGATTTAATCTCAGAACCATTATGTGAAGATTGGGGAAAGGCAGAGGAGGGTAGAGAGGGAAATGGAGATAGGGAGGAGAGGAGAAGAGACAGGGTAAGAGACAGAAGGTGAAGGTGGGGACACTGAAGTGGCTGAGAATTAGACTTGAGGAGAAAAATTCAGCTCAGGAACAATCATAGAAGCTGCTGGTGGTGAGCCCCCCACGTTTCCCTCCTTTTTTTTTCTTTTAAAATCTCTAGTTGGGAAATTTGCCTAAGTTGAGCAGCTGACTCCTGATTCAAATGAAGTACATATAATATGGGGTTCCTTCTTAAAACTCCTGATTTGAGGCTATTTCAAAACAATCATGTTATTAAGATAGATTTTGTTGTATGTATAGTAAATCCACAGAAGGAAGGGAAGACCCTCTTTCTGTGGGTTTGGAAAAGATGCTCAAAAGTGAGGGTGAAAATAGGTAAAATTGTAAAGGCTTTCATTTCTTCTGAACAGGACAGACTGAAATAAGATCGTGACAAAATATGTCAAAAACAGATTGTTCTTGGTGTGTATACTGGAGGCCTAGGGAACAAGTCCCAAGTCCACTGCCTCTGCAGAGTGCAGTCCACACACATCCCAAGGACCTGGGTTTGCTACCTGGGGTCAGGGGGGCACAACCAAGATGGACAACTAAACTAAGTAGATAAAGTGCTGCTTTTTCTCTCTGCCTACTTGAGTTCATTCCTGCCTGCGCCTTTCCCACATTGTTCTTACATCTACTTTAGAATGATTTTTTTTTTTTTTCATAAGAACTTTCCTGTGATGGTACGGCCTGGTGGAATAGCTGTTGAGTCAGCCGCCTTCTACTGGCATAGTCCACATATATCTCAAGGACCTGGGTTTGTTTCCCAGGGTTGAGGGGAACAACCAAGATGAAGAACTGAATAAAGTGCTTTTTCCTCCTCTCTCTTCTGCCTGCCTGCCTCTGCTTATCTTCATTCCTGCCTACACTTTCCTTTACAAAACAAACAAAGAAAAACCTGCTGACTTTCCTGTGAGGTCTGAAACATTTTAACAGTATCTCAATTAGAACAAGTTCAGAAAGCAACAAACATTTGAAACAATAAAACAGTTAGTTGCCCTTCTTTGGTATCTGAAGGGACTTTATCTAAAGTTGTGTCAAAGAATTAACTGGTAATATCTACCTAACTTCTAGAAGTCAGCAATAAATTCTGCTGCTTCTGATAGGGTCCACCTTGTCACTAAGAATTTGTAATCCATGGAGTATCAATATTTTGTCAAAGGTAGTGATGAATTGCACCACAAAGGACAACTTCCAGGGCTTCTGCAGAGAGCAGAGGAAACTAGACAAACAGATAAGACCATACTTATGAAATGGCAGAGGACTTACATGGCTGCCCTGTCCTCTCGGTCCTACTGCCCCTCAGTCCTGCAATTAAAAAACATTTGGAGCACCATTGCTTTATAAAAGTATATAGGTTTCAAGAAAAACAGGCAATCCAATCAAAAAATGGGAAGAGGAATTAGAGAAACATCCCCACGCCCTCCAAGAGGATATAAAGATGGCCAACTGGCACATGAAAAGATGTTCCTACTCCCTGACTATCAGGGAAAATGCAAATCAAACTACAGTGAGATCTCACCATGTACACCTGAGAGACTGGCTATCATTCAAAAGTCTGGAAACAGCAAATGTTAGCAAGGATGTGGAGAACAGGGAACACTTTCACTCTATTGGTGGGAGAGCTAATTGGAGCAACCCCTATGGAAAACAGGGTGGCGATTCCTCAGAAAGTCGAATATGGAAATCCCATCTGATCCTGCCATCCCACTTCTGGGTGTTTATCCAAAAGATATAAAAACACTTAAATCACAGACATTTATGTACCCTCGTGTTTATTGCAGCCCTATTCAGAACAGCTACTAACTGGAAGTGCCCAACATCAGATGAATGGATCAAGATGTGGTTCATATATACAGTGCAATACTACACAGCCCTTAGAAGAGATGAAACCCTTGAATCAACATGGATGAAACTAGAGGGGATGATGCTAAGTGAAATAAGCCAAAAGAAGAGAGACCAAATAGCCTCACTCATTGGTGGACAGACAAAACAAAGCAACAGATGAAACAAAACCAATCCTTGGACACTTGTCATAGAACTGAGATTACAATAGGGAATGGGATGGGGGCACTGGGGCTGCTGAGCATCAAGTGGAGGAGCCCGCTGGACCAGTGGTGAAGAGCACTTAGTGATGTGGTGGAGGGCAGAATATGTTGACATATATCTGAGGAATGGGGAAACTGTATATATGGGGAACCTACAAATATGAGTTTGTAAAGAAAGTGCAATAAAATACTAAAAAACTGTACTTGTAGTAATTTGACCAACTCTATAAAATTTCTTTTCTGCACTAAAAAAGAAAAGTATGTAAGTTTCAGGTATACAGTCTTATAAATCAACATCTATGACACATGTTCACCATCAGAAGTCTAGTTCCCATCCTTCATCCCACAATTGACCCCTTTAACCTGATGTACCCACCCCCTTCCTCTCTTCCCTTTTGGTAACTACTATTTTGTTCTTATAGTCTTAAGAGTTCCGTTTGCTCATTAATTCACTTTTATTTTTCACATATGAGTGAAGTCATCTGGTGTTTCTTCATGTGACTTATTTTAAGTAACTTAGCATAAAACCCACTAGTTTCATCTATGTCACAAATGACAGGCTTTCTTTATTTTTTAATAACTAAGAAGTACTACAGTGTGCGTATGCGGGTGTGTGTGTATGTGTGTGCGTGTGTGTGTGTGTGTGTGTGTGTGTGTGTCTGACATCTTGATTCATTTCTCTGCTGAGGGCCACTTAGGTTGTTTCTAGCTCTTGGCTGTTGTGAATAATGCTGCAGTGACCACAGGGGTGCACATGTATTTTGGAATTTGTGTTTTTGTATTCTTCAGGTACATACTCAAAAGTAGGATAACTGGATCATATGGGATTTCTATTTTTTGTTTTTTGATGAATGTTATATACCATTTTCCATAATGGTTACACTGTCCTTCACTTTCTAGAACAGAAATTCTCATCTGAAGTTGGGGAACCAAGAAAGAGGGAAGAAAGGGAGCCGCCTGTCCAAGGTCACTTGGACTGGAATACTTTGGAATACTCCCAAAATCCTTTAATGTTCCCAGATAAATCTTTAATTTCTCCTGTAATAAGATTAAGCAAAAACAAAACAAAACCACCACAATTTCTCAGGGTGGTATGGTTTCTACATGTACATACGGTTGTGGTTTGGGGAGACAGAGGGTTTCTGTCAGGTTTTCTGGGGAAAAGGGCAATGCAGGAATGTAATTCCCTTCCCAGACCCTCATTTCAGCTAAGTGTCAATGTGACAGCAGTTGAATAAGGTAATTCCTACTGGGGTGTGGGTGACTGATGGATTTCCATTTTAGAAGTTGAGGAATCTGAGGAGAGGGGTGATATATACACGCTGACACGCATGCCTGCATGTATGGGGATGTGCACATCTGGCTGTAATACTTTCTGGAGCCCCATTACATGCATTCTCTTTCCCATGCCCCTTTACCCCCTTTCCTCACTAACACAGCAAAAGAGCAAGGTCAGCTTCTTGGCATTCTTCTTTCTCCTGGCAGATCTTGGAGAAAATCTTGAGTAGCCAAAGAATTACAATTACCCATGAGGGACAGGGCATTGACAGCAGAATGTCCCTCTTTGGCAGAACTGAGACATCATCTCTGGCTAGGCCTGTTCCTGCTCATTGGCTTACCAGATACACGTCCCATCTGCCCATGATCCCCTTTCTTGGGAGCTTGCTAACCCTTGACCTCCAGCATCTATGCTCATGTCTTTTCAGCTTTCTTTACCTAATAAAAGTAGGGGCCTTGTGGGAGTGGTGAGGAAACCCACCAGAGCGTTTCTGCTGCCGGATTGCAAGACATCCCCCTCCTTCAAAGAGAAAGTGTGACCTGTCCTTTTCCCCAAAATTGCTCTCCGGGTTAACCCCTTTCTATCTTTCAATGGTAACCTTATGGATATTTGCATTTAGAAACCATATCAGACCTTGTGTGCACATGTATGTGCATGGTGGGTGTGTGCGTGTGTGTGTGTAGCACTAATTTAGCAGCTTTACAAGGATCTTTGTGAGGTGAGAGAGTCTTTCAGACCCTCAGATTTCCTTGGGGGTCACTGTCAAACTTGAGAGCCTGGAGAGAAGCAGCATGATGTCACCGCCTGATAATGAGGGGACGGGAAGTCAGCCTTTGATCTGCTTCTGCACTTAACCACTGAACTTAACCACTTCAGGAAGGCGAGAGCTGGGGAAGGATAGAATTACCCAAGACAGGAGAGAGCGCCCTGCCGGTGTAATTGGTCTGCATATCTGATAAAAGGTCTTGAGAAACATCATTTGAAAATGAAATTCTGTCTTGGCTAGAGACTCAGTACCACTTGTGAAATGGAAACACGCTGGAAGAAGCGCAACAAACGGCCCAGGAAAAGCAGCTGTGATGCGGCTCTGAGGGCTGTCTGTTAATGCTCTCAGGAAGAGCTGGGTGTTCAGATAACATCCCCCAAGGAGGCATTCCAAGCACTAGGGAAAAAAGGGCGTGGGAGTGGGGCTAAAGGATCGGGTTGTGCACGGAATGGCAAAGGGCGTCTCAAGGTCCATTCTTTCTCAAGCTAAGGGCAGTCGTGGGCTGAGGCTGCTAAGCCTACATTCACAGATTTGGGAGTGTGTGCGTCAGATGAGTATGTGCCTGGAATATAGCGAGTGTTCAACAAGCATTTCCAGAAACGTGGACCGATGCAATATCTAAATTACAAGAGGGAGAGGGGGAAAGCAGAGAAAGTAAGATCCGCCCTTCCCGAGATACAGCCTTGATGTCACAGTGAGTAGATGGTAAATTAGGAAATGACTCAACATGGCTAAGAAAGATTAACTTAGGGTATAGGGCAAACTGGAAAATGTTTTCCAAATGTTTGTCTAACTGTGAAAAATGTCTGGCAACCCCCCCCCCCCCGCCCATCCCCAATTTGGAAGTGGTTTGTTTGACTTGTTTTGGAAGAAATAAATATTTGCATTAGACCAAATGTTTAGGGCAAACTGTTCTCAATTCTGAGGCTCTCTGTGGGTCAGAGATGCTTCATGCGGATAACACTCAGACCTTTTTTGGCTAAATAGAAGGTAACTTAGGGCGCAATCTACACATGCTTTTTACATCCCTGCTAGAATGCAGCTGAGCAAATGGAAAGAAAATAGGAAGCCAAACAATGGTCCTTCCAGACCTAGGAATGGCTGATGATCTGGCGTTTGAAGGACATAATGGTGACAGAAAAAAAATTGCTTTTCTGCTCCTGGGCAAAAGAGGCTGGATCCAATTAAGATGAGGAAAATGTATGTTAACTCGGAGGAGAAATTTCTGAACAGTCAATTCTGTAATCCCTTCTGAAGAGGAAGAGGCCAACATGATGGGGCTTTAGGGAAGATGCCAAACCCTGTGATATATAATAATTAGTAACCACTGGTTATTTTGCCACACACTCATTCTCCAAACCACTAACCATTGCTTGGGATGGAATGCACCAGATGTCTTCCCATCAGTACTGTCCAATTAGAGGGATTTTTAAAATTAAAGTTTAATTCTCTATAACATATAGGAGAATATACATTGAAGAAGGAAATCCCGATTTCCTCTGGTTCACTGGGTTCCCAAGGCGAGGATGAGCCTTTGGGCACCTTTCAAGCACACTGCTCAGTTTACATCGGGGTAACTGCTGGGTAACTAATTGTTTTGTGTCACGGTGCTTGGTATTCTTGCTAGGTTTTTTCAGTAACTTAAAAAACATTTCTGGAACGACTATGAGGGAGTCAAGGATTTGAGAGGACTCTGATTCAGAGTTAAGTTCTAACCTTTGTCTGCTTATAATTTCATTTCTCCAGGGTGGGCCTGTGTGTCCACACGTCTGCCTTAAATCTGAGAGGCTGAGGGTTCCAAAGAAGCCGAATTCTGATGGGAACGGCCCTGGACTGACTTCTGCGTCTTCCTCAGTGTTGCAAATCCAGTATTTGCTGTGTTTTGTCACCATCATTGAGGCTCGGAAAGGAGACTAGGATGTGTGGGAAGGAGTGTCATCTTCATTCTCAAAGAGTCATTAAAACATGTCCTCTTCATTTTATGTGATTTTCCCAATCCTGAGAAATATGTTCTAGTATTTTCCATTCCTAGAGATGAAGACTCAGACCCAGAGAGGTGAATGCCCGACCTGAGAGCAGCCTGCTGGTTCCAGAGCCTGGACCGGCACCACACCGTCTCCTCCTCTGATGCTGTTTCTTTTTCGCAGCGGCTGCCCTCGGCGGTCTGAGCAGCCGTCGGGCACATCGGTGCTAGCGTGTAGGAGATATTTATAGAAGAATCAGCATGTAGCTATGACTCATAATACTTAGGAGTCTATCTAATTTTTAAGATGAAAGATGCTACGGACCATACTTGCTTGCTAAAGAAAATTCAAACAACTTTGCAGAGCGTGGAGAAGAGAGGCAAAATCTCTCTGCTCCCTGTGCCCCTGCTGCCGGTTTTACCACTCAGATAATCACTGTCAGCATCGGGGTGGATGGTTTCCCAGATTTCTGTGTACATGCGTGTATGAACATAAAGATACATTTTTATACAAATGGGAACATAGACAAATGGGAACATAGATGGGCAGCTGTTTTCAGTCAACAATATGTTGCAGAGCCTTCCCATTATCTGTGTTTATAGGTTCCCTTGAAATGGATGGGTGTTAGGAAAATTGTGAAAGACTTTGGAAAGGGAGTATCATTTCAATGGAAGGCTGGGTGTTTTCTAGCAGACCCTTAGGGGGTATCCAGTTTTAAACAGGTCTTTGTCTTTGTCTTGAACTAGTTCATTGAGATGTTTAACCAAGTCCCTGTAGCATGCCATTTAGGTTTTCAGTTTTTAAATGAATTGCAAACAATATAGGAATATTTTACCCGTTGTATAAGGTCTTTATGCACTTAAACACTTTTTAGTTTTTTGCTCCCTATAATGTTATTAGTCAATAGCATTCGCTTCCTCTCTCCTACCCCAACCTGCGTCTTGGGTAAAATAGTGAGAATTTCTGAAATGGAGTTAAGTACATCTAGGGATGTACAAAGCACCTTTTCTTAAGAGAAAGGAGTGTGCTACGCATGAGGATATGTGATGTGACATTTTTGAAGCCTTTCAGATTAAACACCCCTAACCCCTGAGTGTTTCAGTCACCTCTTCTGTGGTATTCAGAGCTGGGGTCAGAGAAATCAGTTTCAGCCAGATTTGACTGTGTAATGACTTGTGGTTGTCCCTGGATTTTGCCTGTATGAATTCGGCAGGGGAGGCTCAGATATCACACCCACCGCTTTGTGAAGGTGGCCCCCATATTTCTCTACTTCGATCTTCACCACAAGCTTTCAAAATAGACTTGGCAACTATTTATTATTATTCCACTTGAAGAGAGAAAGAAATCAAGCTCAGAGAGGTGAAGCGATTTTTCCAAGGTCACAGTGAGTGACCCTCTTCCAAGCCTGGCACTCACCTGTCTCATCGCTTCCCATCTCTAAGGACTTTCTGGCTGGGCTGCACACTGTCCAGCTCCAGGGTGGCGTCATTTACCTCGTAGAGAGTAGATTTGTAAATTCTCCTTGAGGAAGGGGGTGCCCTTTCCTAATCTATCAAATGTCAGGCACGTGCCCATGTTGGCTGTACTAATGTCTTTGGCTCCTGTCTTATCTGGTACAACATTCTCTTCTCTGGAATTCTAGAATCTTTCGTCAGTAACCACTTTACTGAAGTTTGCCTGTGAGTTGCCTGGGTGGAGGGAGGGGGCTCTATGATGTCCCCCTTGAGAATCAAAAGTGCAAATACAAATGAAACAATTTAAGACAAACTGCTGGTCCTCCCTCCCTCCGAGATAAGCCCGAGGGCACAGCCTGGTAGCTTCAATATTTTGTCACTTTTGAAAGGAATGGTATTTTCTCCTTGGAGACCCTTGTGCATGGTGGGTCACACTTTGTGGCTCACTGCTGCCTGGACTGCAGTGACTGACTGCACAGAGAAGGCTGCCCTTTAATGGATGATTAGTCTGACCCACCCACGGGCTCCTGTCACCCTGACGCTGGCTTTCTGCCCTGGGGGAGGGTCCTGAGGACACGCGGCAGCTGCAGCGCTGGTTTCCAGGCTGTACCCGTTTCCAGGGTTTTGCAAAGTAGTAACAAAGTAGCACCTATGGGGTACTTAGAACTGCAGACATTTGTTCCCATAGTTCTGGAGGCCAGAAGTCCAAAATCGAGTTGTTTGTGGGGTCACATGCCTCCTGTAGGTCAAGGGACTATTGCTCCAAGGACTTTTTTCCCCCTGCATCCTCAGCCCCAGGTCTCCAATTGGACTCAAACTGTGTCTGAGCCGCAGTGGGGTAAAGCCTTTCTGACTCTTCTGAGATGATCTTGGAGAATCGACCGCCCCGGACTCTTTGCTGCTTCCCCGGCAGCTGGTTTCTGCCCTCTGTGCAAGTCCTCCTAGTGATGGGGGGGATGACACCCTCTCTCAAGCAGCTCCTCCTAGTTGAATTGTTGAATTAGGTAAGAAATTAAGTTCTTGCCTTACTCGTTATATCACACCCTCCCTGAGGGCTGGCCGAGGGCTTTTTCTTTCCTTGTCTAGTAAGTCCTCACTTAACATCAGTAGCCATCCACGAGTTCTTAGACACTTGGACTTCAAGCAGGTTCTCGAGTAATGTTGTGTTACTCAATGTATGGCAGATTTTTTTCCCTCCATCAAGGTTATAATGAAGCAACAGTGTTCACAGGCTGGCTGCATTGCCCTGAACCTCGCTGAGTGCTGCTCTGAAACCAAGTCTGCAGGTCAAGCCCAGGTAGACCGGATGCTATGCTAGCCCACTAGGTCGGATTCGACTCTTTGGAGGAATCTGTAATAAATGCATGGCCTTTGATTGAGGAGGCCCCTCTACATTAGAAGTCAACCGTGATGCCTACTGGGGGGAACTGAAATCAGAATCCTACTCTCCTGATTCCCAGGCTGGTACTTTTGTTGCAAATCACATTCTAGTAATAGACACTGCAACCCAGGGTCATTCAGAATATGCTAGCAGGTGGGGCTCGTGCTGTTGTTAACATCTGGCAAAGCTCAAGGTCTTGGCAGTTTAATAACTTGCCAGAGGTGAGGTCAAGATACCCACTATTTTTCTTTTCAAGGTAATATGGAATCGTCTCTTGCTATATATACAGCTCTTTATTAGAGCTTGCTCTTTATGAAGAGCACCAAGCCAGATGTTTCAATTTCCATTGAGTGCTCCTAATAACACCTCTAGTCAGCAGGTGAAAGGGGAGGTGAACATGCCATCACATGCTGTGTGGGCTTAGACAAGTTGCGTGACCTCTCTAAGCTGTGCTTCCCTGGCTGTGTAAATGTGTACCTTACCCAGCAGATCTCCCTTTAGAACTGGAGACGTTGCAGGTGAACTTTCCACTGATAGCCATTCAACTATGGGTACTTCATAACATGATTTGATGTTAATTTGAAGAGCAGGCATTGCACATTAAAATGAAAATTACCCCAAGGAAAGTATTAGAACTGGGAGGGGTTACTTGTGTGATAGAAACAAACGGGGTTTGCTGCTAATCTAACTGATGCCTGCAATCTATGAAAGGCAAATGCATGATTCTAGAATTTTCTTTAGTGAATTAGAGAAAAGAAAATTACATCAAAAGTAAAAGATAAACAGTTTGATTGTTCTGCACTGTATTATCTTAATAAGCAGTCTTCCTGGAAAGTTTAAAAATACACAGTGCTCTGGCTGGCCAAAGAAAGCAATAAGTAAATATTGTTGAGAAAATGTAAGAATTTTCCATCTGAACATGAGTGATGGAAACATCATCATATTGGACGAGGAGGCTTCCCTCAAGGAGTTAGAGACTGGTAAGCATTGCCTGCTTTTTAAGCTTGTGGTAGGAGATACTGTTGTCACCTGAGGCAAAGAGGTTAGAGGTGGGAAAGCCTTCTGCCAACCATTCTTTTGGGCTCCTGGCGAATCCAGGCCCACTCCTGGGATCTCCAGCAGTGGTTGGTCTAAGGTGTCTGCCTTCTTTGGTGATGCAGATTTTACCCTAGAGATGGCAATTTAGATGGTGATTTCAGTTCTGTCCTGATTTTGTTGCTAATTTTCTGAGTTCACAGGCTAGTCACTTAGGCCCTATGTTTCTTTATCATCACACAGGGGTAATGCCCTAATGATTATAGAGACCAAATAAAGAATATAAATAAAATAGAAGGTCCAGATACAGACCCCAAACTTAATATGTAATAAAGGAAGAATTTGAAATCAATGGGGAAAGAATGGCTTACCCCAGAAAGGGCATTGAAATAAACAGCTATCATTGAGGAAGATGTAGGGTTTGAGTCTACATTTTACTAAAATAAATTATAGATGCACTGAAGGTTTTGATTTTTTTAAAAAGTGAAACTATAAACATTCTAGAAGAAAATGCAGGTGAATATTTTACAGTTTTGGAGCAAAATCATAAAAAATTGACATATTTGAGAATGAAAAATTAAAAAGTTCTCTGACAAAAGAGATCATAACAAAAGTTGAAAATCAAGTGACAAGCTGGGAAAGTAACCTTAATGTATAAGATGTTCTCGTTAAAAGTCAACCCGAAAGAGGAAATCCCCAGTAGAGAGATGAGCAAAGAATGAGAAGGGGTGGTTTAGGACAGGAGAAATAGCCAATAAAGAAGATGTATTCGTTAGGCATGAGTCTTGGGTGCCAGCAATTGAAATTCTGAACTAGCACAGACAGATGAGAACTCAGTTGGGAGGACACGGGCTGTCTTGTAAATCAGGAAGAGTGGAAGTTCCAGAAGCAGATGACCTTGGAACCCCTGTACTTAGCCAACGCTGTGCAAGCAGGTAAGTGTTGGAGTTTGCATTTGACCCCTTGGAACACTACCAGCATGCTTCCTTTCTCTCATCTGCTTATCCCTCTACCAGCCTCTGCCTTCCTCACTGCTTTCTCCATGTGTTGGGGAAACTTGTCAGGGCTCCACATCTTATAACTCACTGGCGAGAGAGAGGCTGGTGTTTCTCTTCTTAGTTCCAGTTTGAAAAACCCTAAGATATGTCTCTGGCCTGCCTCAGGTCACTGGATCCCTCTGGAACAATTAGCAGAGATTGCAGGCCTTGATTGTAGTCCATAGGGGTGAAGTCATAGGAACACGGCACTTCCAGTTATAGCCAGAGAGGATGTCAGCTGGTGGTTTCTAAGGAGCAAAGAGGATGCTCCTTAGAGGTGGTGTATAGGAATCCACTACACTTGGAGAGATTGGAGAGATACTCAGTCTCACCAGTAAGTGGAATCTGGGTGATAGTTTTGGAGCTGACGAGTGGGAGGCCACAAGCAAGACTGGGATCCTCCTTCGTGCCCTGGCAGGGTTGGCACTGATCTAAACCCCCAGGGCACTTACTTTGTTAGGCAGGGTATTTCAGGGTGTTCAGGCCAGGGTATTGGCAGTAACCCCCACTCTTATCCTCACGTGATCTTTGGTGGGAGGTGAGCATTTTGATTCTTGTGTGATTAGCTGGGCAGTTGATGAAGAGACACTGTGGCAGTCTGCAGTCCTATAATCGGGGATGTGCCCATTGGGGGCTGGATTCCTTCAGTTCTCTGTTAGCCGAACTAATAATCAGCTGGCGAGCAGGAATACTTTGGGATCCACACAGCTGAGTCCATTTCAATGAGATTCAAGCATGCCCTGGGTATGTAAAATTTGCTGAAGCGCTGCACAAATGCAGAGATGAAGGAGGCTGCTTCTCCCTTCCAGGAAATTCCAATCTAGTTGCGGACGAGCAGGTAATTATAAGGTAGAATATAAGTGCAAAGACAGTCTTGATCGGGTGTGTGGGGGTCAGTAGAGGCTTCATGAAGAGGTGGCATGTGGGATGGGTCTTAAAGGCTGTTGACTGATAGTGTGACATCACTATTAATAGACCCCCCTACCCCCCAGCAGGTGTCAGGCCCTGTGAAGGGAGATTTATAGAAATGTATTTTTCACATGAGTTAGGTATCATTGTCATTTGTACATGACAAATCCAGTAGAGACACTAATGCATTTCTCTGAGGTTCTGCCTCAGGCAAGTTATGGGGGCTTGTATTTGACTTTACAGCTAGTGTTGTGGGGAGAATTGCAGAGTGGAGTGTGGTAGAGATGGAAGTTCTTGGCAGTGGGGAGGACAGAGCCAATGGTTGTAATTGGGGGAAACGGTGCAGGGTATTTGTTTGCCAGGAGCATGGAGTTGTTCGGGGAACAGGGAAGGCTGGAGGAGCAGAACCTCAATGGGAGGTCTCCAAATGCCAGGCTGAGGTGTCAGGAGTTAAATTTTTAGGGAAAATGGAGCCACTGAGTGGAACAGCCAAATGGTGGCTGAGCTGAAAGACATTGTATCTGGCAGCAGAGCTTGAGGACTAAATATGCAGTAGTTCTGGGATGTGTGTTCAGCCTACCAGGGTCCTGTAAAGAAGAAGAGGTGGGGTGGGTGGCAGAAAGAAGCTTTGGGGAGACAGAAGCTGTAGAACTTGGCATCTAATGGGAGATGTGTGGAAAGACAAAACTTGTTTGCTCTCAGGTGATACTGCTGGACAGCTGGAAGATGCTGCTGGCTACTGGGGAGCAGCTAAGTATGGTGTAGGTCTTACTGAGCGGAGGAATGGCTCGTTTGGAGCCTTGTAGCTTAGAGAGCTTCCAGGCCAGAGGTGAGGATTAGGGAGGCACCAGCACAGAGCAGATGAAAGAAAGGTAGGAGGAGATAACTCAATTGTTTCCCCCTGCCCAGCACTCACTCCCTCTCTTCTAGAAACACCTCCTTTATATTTCTTGGGGGACCACTCCTTCTCACATACTGACTGCAGGATGTTTGATGAGGATGGCATCTCATTGGTCCAGTTGGTAAGTGTCTGATAGCTCTGGCCAATCAGAACTTCTCTTTGACTTCAGGGGTTGGTTCAAGGATAAGGCTATGATTTATGGTCCAGAAAGGCCTGCACTTTTAATGCTGGGTCTACCAAGCTGGTGGAAGGGCGGTCTGGAGCTGTTAGCAACTCTTGGCTACAGCCTGTCCTAGAATAAAGGCAGTATGAGAGAAAGTGACAGAGCGGGGCAGGTGGTGGTGGGGGGAAATTGGGCAGGTCCGTTTGATATTTGCCACAAATAGTACAATCCCCAATCTAGCTGCTCTTGTGGGACACTGGGTGCAGGGGGAAAAATTAAGAAACAAGCAAACAAACAAACTGGTCACCATGGAAATGTGAGTCCAAGGTGTTAAGAACAGTAGCCGGGAGTCCGGAAGCAGATGCTATCTATGCAGATATTGGTTTGACTTCAAATCTGTTTGCTTGTGGGCCATATGTCCATAGCTCTTTATAGGGTCAACTCTTCTGGAGAGGCTGATGCCCCCCACAGGCCTTGGCTTCATCTTCATTACAATAGCTCTAACCCTAATTCAGTGCCTCTACCAGCCTGAGCCCTCCTCACCACTACCTTTTGATAATATTTTTATTCCACTTCCACAGGTGAGAAAACAGAGGCCTAGAGCATCTGTAACTTGACCTAGGCCTCATGTATTAGTGGAAAAGTTGGGATTTGAACACAGGCCCCAGAATCTGGGTCCCTTTTACACCATGTTCCATCACCTCACATTGATGTTGAGGAAATTATCTGAAGAGTAACTAATATTTACTTTCCATGTCTTGTTTCATTTGTCCCTAGCATAGACCTGTGAGGTGGGTACAACTGATTGATCTCATTTTATAAGTGAGGAAACTGAGGCAGAGATGGTCTAGGAATCCTCAAGTTCAGTGATCAGTAGGAGGCAGAAATATATCCGGAGCTTTTTTTTTTTTTTTTTCAGAGGATTTGAAATGGTAATGTGCCTTAAATTTAATTTGGAAGCTCAGGATGGGTGATAACTAATCTCTAAATCTGGTATTGTGATGGTTTTCACACGTAGATTTATGTTAAGGAAACAGATCAGGAGTGTGAATACTGTTGACCAAGAATTCACTAACCTGTAAGTAATAGGAAAATGTTAAAGCAAAAGAGCAAGATTTGAAAACAAAATCACACCAAGTTGATGTAAATTAGCTACTCCTAGAAGAAAAAACTCAGTTACTACTGTTTGTTGGCTGACTGGATGTGTCACACGAATGCTATGGAGTAACAGTGTGTGACACTTATTTTTTTCATTGAGTGTCCATTAGAAGATGTACCGAGACTGCTTGAATGCCCCAAAACTTGTGCATTGGCTCAAGAATAAAACAGCATGAATCATTTTAATATGAAGGTACAGGAACATCTGCTTGAGTAATTTCTGACCCTTTTTTTTCTTTCTGAAAGTTGAAACAAAAGTAGTTTTGGAGACTGGTAGCCTATATGTATAGTAGATTAGGGCCTGTGTCTATTTGTTGCTTTTTGTCCTACGTCTACTACAGTAGGTGTGCAAATATTTTTTGACTGAACGAAGAATCTGGAGCACCCTGGATTCTGCCCTGTACCAGGCCCATCCTCCCTCTAGCAGCTCTATGAGGTTGGCAGGTGACCAGAGGTTAATGGCATGTCCAGCAATTTTTTAGCTGGTGCTGTGGGGGGCCCATATGGATCTCAGGACTGCTGGACTAGGTGGTCCAATCTGGGAGGCCCCCTTCCTCCTCAGACTCAGCCCCAGTTAACTCTCACCACACTGCCAGAACTAGGCTGAGAGTCCTCTCCACCAGGACAGGTAGAGATGGAGCCAGGGAGATGCAGGCAGAAGATTCAGGATTCTCCCAGAAGATGTGGGGTTGGGCACTTTGGTGACCTGCCCTGGGAGACCTGCTTCCACGCCCTGGGAACTTCATGGTCACAAGGATGGGGCTGTCTTCATGAAGAGCTAACTTTTTATTGGTTATTTAGCACCCCCAAATTTCCATACACTTGAATGGTAATAGTGTGCACAGATCCCCAAAATAACTGCTGTCATACCAAATAGGAATATTCTACTTTCTAATAATGGGGGACACCTGTATTGTGATTTTACTAGCCTTATCCCCATTTCACAGGTGAGGAATAACTTGCCCACATCCTATGTCTCCTCAGTTGCTTAAAATGAGAAGGAAATAGGACTGCTGGGCTCCCTGCTATGAATTTGGGAAGAAAGATTCAAATCTATTTTGTAGCCCTGTTTGAGTTAATAGGTTTTGCTCAGTCACAGGGCTTGTGAGCTAGTTCAGGGCTTCATAGTCAGTATACCTGGCATATTTTTTTTATTAGGAAAAGGTCACCATTTATCATCTCTCTCATAGATCTGTTTTAGCAAAGCTGACTGTAAAGTAAATTTCTGTAAAGTATATTACAGTAAAGTGAGTCCTATTTTCTATTTCCTCATGGTTGCCTTCTTAAAAAATAAGATTGTACCCAGAAGAGTTCTAACAGACTCAGAGGAGGTGGGCTTTGAGGAGGGGGTCTGGGACCTGCCTTTGGCCGCCTGCCTATTCTCATGCCGGATTCTTCCCACCCGGCAGGCCATGGGTGCTGCTCCTGTGCAGACGGTGCTGGTGCCAGAGTGCTGGGACCAGGTTGTAGCAGGCTGTTTGCCCAGGGCTGCAAACTGTCCGGCCAGTACAGCAGTTAAAATACCAGGACATTTCACGTAGCTTCCCTAACTTAAGACTTCTCTTAGAAATGTGCAAGTTCTGATATTGCAATATTAGGTGAAAATTTCTGCACACCAGCATTCGTGTACAATTGAATACTAGTTGTCTATTCGGAGGCAAGGTTCCATGGTCTGCATTTCACTACAGATCTCCCTTTTCCATATTGCAAATTCTCTTTATTCATTTATGTCACCTGACCAACCCCTGGGTTTGGGGCCCCAGGTTCTTTTCCATAGAGGATTTGCCTTGCAAACCGTGCATTTTAATAATAAAAACAAGTTACATGCAGTTTTGCAGGCACAGGGTTTAGTTAAAACATACTTTTGCTAGGCACTGCTTTTGCTCATTTAATGCCAAGAATTGGCAAGATCCCTCTATGAATCCTTAACTTGAGGAATAGGTTGAAACAAAGGAGATGGTAGACCTATCTGGTGTAGATGGAAAGGCTTCCTTCAAAGAAATGAAAAGTAACATGCAAAGTTCAGGGGGCTGGGATCCACTTAAGGGAGACTGAGGAGGTAGAAAGTATAGGGGTGTGTGAAAGAGGGACCCTCCCATCAGCTCCCCCCACTCCCAATGGGAGCACAAAGGAAATGCAAGTGAGGGAGCTGAGACATACCCAAGTTTAAGCTTGAAGTTGCTGTTTACATGTTCTTACAGGAAAGACTGTTACGGACAGCTTCTTAATGGGTTGTCTGTCAAGGGGAGAGAGTCTGGGTGGGGGAGGGGCTCAGAGCTGTACTTGCATTTCCTGTCTTTGCTTTTACAATCAGCTAGGGGATTAGAAGAGGGCAGGGAGGGTGCTGAGCTCAGAGACTGGCTAGGGTGTGTGTCTATTGTCTATTTCTTGTTCTGAATATTTTCTGGACAGGTTGGGGGGTGTGTGTCTAGTTCTAATGAATATTTTCTGGAGAAGTGGAGAAGTAGGGGTGCGTGCGTGCGTGCATGTGCATGTGTGTGTGTGTGTGTGTGTCTGTGTCTGTGTCTGTGTCTATTTCTTGTTCTGAATATTGTCAGGACCCAGAGAGGGTTTCTGGCCTGCAGACATGAAAATCACCCTCCCAGCTGATGGCGTCTGACTGCCATCTCCTTCTCTGTGACCCGAGGGTCAGCTTTCCTGGTCTCCTGGGTGAAGGGTAACTGGAAGGAGAGATGCCTTATCCTGAAGATCTCAGTTAAACTTTGGACTGGCTCACCCTGGAAAGTGGCACAATTTTCTCTGGAGATTTAAAATAATGAGCAGAGATTGGATTCCATCTGGAAGGGTGGGTGTGGTCCTGCCTGGCTGCTGGGATGGACCCAAGGAGCTCCCTAGCCTTTGTTCTGAGACTAGACACCCCACCCCTTAATAGCCTGAGACATTTCTGGAACTAGAAAGGTTTAGTCTCAGCACGTTAGGATTATTGGTAGAAGGTAAAAATCCTTAAAGCTGGATCCTTTGGCTTCTGGGGCAAAGGACAGCACCCACTTTCTGTTAGACATGTGGGGAGAGTCTCTGACTCGGTGTCAGAGAGTCGTCTTCTTTTAAAGCCATTACGTGGCCATCGACTCTTTTACAGCCTAACTTGAGTATGCCGTAATTTAATTTGCTGCCTGGAAGTGTTTGTCACGTTCTGGGCTCTGATGAAAAATGGTGACTCCCACAAAGAAAGGTGATCACGTGGCTGGTGTCAGGATGAAATGCTTTCATTCTTGAGTCCCTGTTTGGGCAATAAATCATAGTCGCTCTACCGTGAAAGAGCAGAGAAAAGCTCGGTAGAAAACTTTGGTTTTAGTGGAGCGGGGTGGTGGGGGCGGTGCTGTTGGACCCAAGGCATTTGAAAAACATGACTACATTTAGCTATATATATTTCTTTTTTTTTTTTTTTTTTTTTTTTTAATCTAAAGGACATGCATAGCCTTCACAGTGTAGCTTGTTGCTGGAAAGAGGAAGGAAGTTTTATTATTGAGAAAACTCATTTAAAAAAAAAAAACAATTAAAATGTAATAATAGCACTGGGAACTCCTCAGTCAGGACCTGTCCCCTGCTTGGACTGTGAGAACTGAGGAGCTCGGAGCTGACTTCTGTCCCTGTGTGGGCAGCCCCTAAGGAGCACAGTTTGAAAGGAACGACAATGTGGAGAGGTCTGGGCCTTGAAGGCACACGTGTGGAACGTTCAGGAGTGCGGGTGCCCTGTCCATAGGGCCCTGAGGTCAGAAGCAGCAGAAAGGTGTCCCTTGGCCCATCCTTGTCCATGACAAATTACAGGAGTGGGGATTAGGATTATAAACAACCTGTGCTTTAGTCCCTTAAGGATGAACTGAGGCATATTAAAAATGTTGAATTTGAGAAAAAAATCAGTTTCAATCAGGCAATGCCAAGCGGGTTAATAAGAGCCAGAGGAAAGACTAATAGAGAAAGTAAGGAGGCAAAGGGCAGTATTTGACAGTAGCTTCCTGCCTAGTTGACTGTTGGTTATTGGTTGTCCTTAGGTTTCAATTTCATTTACAGGAGACATTTACAGACTTAGATTCTGGTTAAGTCATCCACCAGGATATTACATTACATTATTATTACATAGTGTTATGGTCGGAGCCTCAGTCCAGTGGCCAATTTGTTTTCATTAATTTAGCACTTCCTAGGTGGAGTGACCTATAGCAGGTAGGTCTCTTTCAGCCTCAGTTTTCTCATCTGTAAAAGGGGATTGTATCATCGCCTATCTCCAGGGCTTCTGTGAGGGCCAAATGGAGGAGGGCAAGGGTATTAGTAAGCTGAGCTGGGCCCTGCTGCTGCGAGGGGTTGGCCCTGTGGTCCCTGTGTGGTCACAAGGACTATTGTTTCCGGTGGGCAAAAGGGAGTAGCAGTAACCCCGAGCATCTTTGCGTTAGGGACACGTGACAGATGGCCTTTAGTTTACTCCTTCTGAACCCCGTCAATAGCTGACTGTTCAATAAAACTTTGCCAAAATATTCAAGTAGCTTTGCCTGTTACATGTCTTTCTTCGAATTCTATCCCATTTGGCTAACCACAGATTTCTCTGGGAGCATATTCTTTGTCAAAATGAAGCTGGTATAGCTGTAGAAAGAGGCAGCATTTATGTAATTGTGAAAAATGGCATTGTGGCTTGCACTCATACCCACTCATTCCCTCACCAAACGGGTGCAGTGCCCTCCTCTGATCCAGGTGCTGAGGCCATTGGGATGGCTTGGTCTCTGCCTTGGTCTGGAACTTGCTTCCTTGAGTCTGTGAACAGACCACAGACAACAAGTAATCCACAATCTGTTAAAGAAAAATTGCAGATGAAGAGATCAAAGATTGAGTACTAAGTAGAATAGTTTCACTGACAACTGGGGGAGCTGGGTGACAGAGTCTTGGCTGGAAGGCATGGGGTGTCGGCCGTGGGAGGAATGGCAGAGGGTTTTCAAATGGCCACGAGCTGCGTCTCATGGGGAAGGTGGTCTCATTGAGCTTAGGCATCTGGACTTGTTGGTTAGTGGGGTACAGAACTATCTGCCTGGACATGGTCTCCTGGTTGACAAGAGTCACCCAATTATTTCTGCTGTACACAAGGTTAGCCAAGTTAGGATTATGGTCCCAGTGAGGCTGCTCTGATATCAGCAGGCTGGGTGACCAGTTAGGGATTGGATTGGTTATGTACTCATTAAAGATGAAAATTATTAAGGTAATGTAGGAATGTGAAAAATAATATATGAACTCTTCAATGAAAGAAGAACATTAAAAGTTGCAGCTGTAGTACTCAAGTCCTTGGGTTGTAACAAAACTGCCTCCCATCTAATTAACTGATGCAAAAATGAAAATTGATAACCTTATGTGTCTGGGAATCCAGCGGTATTCGTGGGTTTCTGGAGCCAAGGACTCAAACAGTGATCCTGGGGTTCTTTCTGTCCCTCTATTAGCTTTGCTGGTCTCTCCCAGCTTACTTTTTGCCTGGTGGGTAGACCCATAGCAGCTCTCTTAGCACCCTCAGTGCAAAGAGTGCATCTTTTCAGAAAACTAGCCGGGAAGTCCTTGAAAATACTCTTTTTGGTGACTTGCTATCACTGGCCTGTTTCATGGTTGCAGCTGGAGGGAGGAGCAGCTGGAAGGGTCGCTGGGAATGCAATGGTCCCTAGAGAAGAAGGGGAGGAAGGAGGGAAGTGAAAACCATACCTTCCATCTCAATTGCATTAGAATAAGACACCTCCTGGAAGGACTAGTAACTTATGTGCCTGGCTGGTGGGAGCTTGGATTTTACATTTGTTTCCAGTGACAAAAATCACGGTGCTTAAATAATCTGACCCAGAATTGTCCTTATCATTACATTATGACTAGAACCAAAATAGACATAAGCTCTTAAGCTTTGATCCTATGTACCAGGGCTTAGCCCACTTTCCCTGTAAAGAGCAGATAGTAAATATTTTAGGCTTATGAGACCTGTGGTGTCTGTTGTAATTACTGAACTCTACTTTGAAGCTTGAAAGTGGGCATAGCTTCTTAAACAGATGGATAAGGCAGTGTGTCAATAAAACTTTATTTATAACAGGTGTTGAGCCAGATTTTGGTCATAGACATTGTCTTGCTAACTCCTGATATAGATATATGTGGCTAACAATTTTACATTCTATTGGACCACAAGACATTGCTCTAAAACTGTATGTTTCCGAACCACTTATCTGATAAAGGAATTAATATTAAACAGTATAAGGAATTCCTACAACTTTTTCTCCTACAACCTTTCTTTTAAAGGAAAGCTGCAGGTAGTTATGAAGGCGAGTAGGCAGGTAAGAGGAGAGAGGAGAAAGTGGCATCTTTATTTTATTTTTATTTCATTGTTCACACTATTTCCTCCTGGGCCTGGGACTCAAACCCAGGGGTATGAGACTTGCTCCCTTGGAGGTGAGTGACCTCCACCAGGGCAAACTGAATTCTTACAACTTAATAGCAACAAACCAGATAACTTAATTAAAACATAGACAAAGGATTTGAATAAATACCTCTTCAAAGAAGACACACAAATGGTCAACAGATACATGTGAAAAGGTGCTCACCATCACTAACAAAGGGAATGCCAATCAAAATCACACGAGACCACATCTCTTAGGATGGCCATCATCAAAACACAAAAAATAATAAGCACTGACAGGGATATGGAGAAACTGGAATCCATGTGCACTGTTAGTAGGAATGTAAAATGGTGCAGCCGCTATGGAAACAATTTTGATGGGCATGTCACCTGGGAAGGACCAGTCTCCTCACAGCCTTGCATTTTAGCTCCTTCAGAGACTGCGTCAGCCAGCTGCTGTTTCAGTGGGCACCCAGGGGCCGGGCTGAGACACCCCAGTAGGGTGTCTGCACCAGAATTGAGAATGCGTCTGGGATCCTGGGGCCAGAGATGGAATTTTGTAGTCTCGATATCTGTAAACTCCATCAGTTGGTACCCAGAAACAGTCTAGAGATCTGGCTCTGTGTGACCTGCCTTGGCCATCCACTCTGGACCTTTCTTACCCAGACCAGGGAACAGCGGAAGCTCTGAGAACATTCCATTTGAATAAGATGTGTTTAATAAGAGCAATGGAAAATGGTAAACCTGGCTTGGGGAAAGGGAATGTGCTCCTTCATGTAAAACAAACAAACAAAAAATGTGACTGTGGGAAACATCCAAGAAAATAGATGACCTGGAGGCTGGATTTAAAAATTGGCACCAAGGGAAATCTCATTTCCTTGTCCATGACTCCCGCTTCAGCCGTGTTCATGCCAGTGGAGCAAACCGAAATAACTTCATAAATTAAAGTTTATGCAGGCAAGAAAGCTACGCCTGGAATATCGCACACCAGATGAAAACCTTGAAGGATTTGTTTACGACTGGCATCCTTCATTTGAAGGTTAATGGTGTCTAGAGGTTAGGTTATGCACAGATGCAGTTAAAAAAAAATCAAGTTGATAGTCAAAGAGAGACATAGCAGTGTTTGCTTACGCAGTGTTTGCCACCTTTGTTTGCTTGTTTGTGTTTGCCTATGGAAAGAATGTCTTTGTCCTGCTGTAATTAATTATAACCAGCTTTTGTTTAGAAGGGGAACATGGAAACTGCTCAGGGAGTTCAAAGTATGTTGGCAAGAGAAGTCTTGTAACTTCAATTTTTTTTCTTTTATTACACAAATAATAGAAGGATGTATTGGAATGTAAAAGATTCAAATTAAAGAGCAGCATACATGCACAGGAAAGCTTGAAAGGCCCTCTCACCTGTGCTTCACACTGCCTGCCCCTCCCTGGCTGCTAATGTTTCCTGCTCTTCTAGACCTTTCTCTTTATGTCAGCCATTTATATGTATATGAGGAAGGGTATAGATACTATGCACCCATGTACATAATTTGTTTTCCTTTTAATACATAGATAAGGTCATGAGGTACTGATACACAGCTTAGTTTTTTCACTTAAGCCCAGAGCTGCTTCTCCTTGGTGCGTATTGTATAGTTTTTTTTCAACGCTGCAGTGCTCCATAATACAAATGCATAACTTATTAACTATATCCTACTCTGCTATTAAGTGAAATCATGATAGCATGAGATCATGAATGTGCTTTCTAGGGCTAGACTGCCTGGCCTTGAAACGGGGGCTTCACTGGCTGGGCAGGTGGCCTAGAGCAGGGGTTGGTAGTGTATATATTCACGGTCCAGACCCACCCTCCTCGTGTTTCTGTATGGCCCTGGAGCCAAGAATGATCTTATTTTTAAATGATTTAAATGGTTAAGATAAAAAACAAAAACAAAACAAAAGATAAATAATATGTCCTGATAGAGGGAAATTATTGGAAATTAAAAAGTCAGTGTCCAAACATAAAGGTGTTTTTTGGCACACAGCCATGCTCACTCGCTTACCTATTGTGCGGGGCTGCTTTTATGCAGAGAGTACTTCATGGTGAGAGAGACCATCTGGCCCACCTCAAATATTTACCATCTGGCCTTTTACAGAAAACATTTGCTGACCCCGACCTAGGCCAAGTTTCTACTCTCTCTACATCTCAGCTTTCTTTTCTGTAAAATGGAGATAAGCATCCATACCTCGTAGAGTTGAGTTCCTTAATATACATCAAGTGACTGTCCCATGTAGAATGTGTGGGGCAGCAAACGCACATGCAAACAGCGCAGGTAACACATGTTTTAAAGGCTCCATGGAATGTTCACGTGTTTTAAAGGCTCCATGGAATGTTCCTAATGTGGAATCACTGTTGCGTATTTATGAGAACTCTGCGCATGTGTGGGAATATCACCCATGAAGCAGCGCAGTGAGGGTCATCATGGAAGTATTTGTAAGTGCCTTTCAAAATGACTTCACCAAGTTTTCCTCCCACCCAGGGAGTCTCTGCGTTCCCTTATTCTTGAAAACGCTGGGTAGGACCTCACAGCGCACTAAGAAAAGCCTGGCATGCCCTGGTGGCTGGGTTTGCTGAGTGTTGTCCACATACATCCCAAGACCTAGATTTAAGACCTGGGACTGGGGGAGTGGGATGGGGCAGGGGTTCTGCGGCCTCAAAAAAGATGAACAACTGAGTAAAATAAAGCACTTCTTCTCCTCTCTTCTTGCCTCCTCCGTGACCTTCATTCCTGCCTGTATCTTTCCTTTAAAAAAAAGAAAGTCACCAAGGAGTTGTGTCCTGATGGTCTCCATTGAGGCCCCTCAGCCGGAGCAGTCTGCAGGTGCTGTGCTCAGACCTCCAGGTCAGCTCTCCTGGGGAACTATCTCCTGATCAGTGTATGTTCCCTCTTTGTTGCGTGAGAGCCTCTTCTGTGTCACGCCGTTGACTGGCACATTCTCATTTGTCATTTCCACAACCACCTCTGTTTTACAGATGAAGAAACTGATCTAGTCAGAAAGATTAGCAACACCACAGTCCCGAAACTTACAATGCAGAGGTGGGGTGTGAACCCTCTTTTGGGGACTGAATAAATTGTCTACTCCATTCCCCTGCTTTCAGGGAAAAGGAGATGTCAGACACACACACCATCTATCCTCGCCTTTTCCAAGTCAGCAGCTCCATAACTGGTAAGAGCCAGGCAAAAAATTTGACTGACATGAACTTGGAAGGGAGAGGCTTAGTCATGGCCCACATCAACTCTGCTGTTCTAAGTAAAGAGAATTTGTAATAGCGTTTGTTACTATATTTCTCCTGCCGCGATGTCATAGTCTGTGCTGCTCAGTCACGCTGAGAATGATCCCGTTCTAACAGATAATTCTCCTTTGGGTGAAATGTCTATTTTTAGGTGTTTTCCTACGCTCCTGTCAAGGGCCTTTGCAATAGCTTTTCTCATGTTCCTTTAGTGTATCTGTGAGGCACGAAGCATATTTACCCAGATATTCCTGACCTTGTACATGAGGGGAAAAATATTTCTGGTTTTCTGTGTGTTTTCAATGACGAACATTTGCATTCTTTCCTCCCCTCACATTTTTTTTTCCCCTCTCGCATTGACATTAAGAAACAACAACAAAATGTTGCTCACCCCAAAATTTAAAACTTAGGATCTTAATTTGCATGGACAATAGTTCTCTCCAAGGAATGTGAAACATCTGAGAGAATTTCCCAAAGGAACGAAGAGCCCCATCCCCTGATTAAAACCACGTTGAGACTAAAAGGCAGGCTGTATCTGAAAGAACTTATAAGTGCTTATTTAATCTGATTCAAAGGGTAGCCCACACTGGCATCACTGAGACTTTCTGATGCTCACATTTTTAAAGAATATATTCAGAACTTCCTCCTAAGCCTGTTATTTGACTGAGTTGTTTCCCCAAAAGTTGGTCCTCCTTACTGATAGTCATTCTATTGGATGTGAAGCTCCAGCTCTCATTCTGCCAGATGTGACACTCTGAAGTTGTAATTGTCATACTTCCAGGTTGTTTGTTTTCTTGCTGTCTTACAAAGGCCTGCTGAAAGAAGTCTGGGGGGAAAGGTGTGTGCCTAAAGCATGGTTTGTCAGCCTTGACAGCACTGACATGTGGGTCCTTTGTCATGGAAGGCTGACCTTGACCCTCTAGATGCCAGTAGCATCCCCATAGTTATGACGATCTGAAATATGTCTAGGTGCACCCCGGTGGAGCAGCAGTTAGGTCTGCTGCCTTTGGCTTAGTGCAGGCCACATGCATCCCAAGGACCAAGATTTGTGCCCTGGGACTGAGGGAAACAGCCAAGATGAAGAACCAAATGCAAATGAATAAATGCTTCTTCCAGTTCTCTCTTGCCTGCACCTTTCCTTGAAAGAAAGAAAGAAAAGAAAGAAAGAAAGAAAGAAAGAAAGAAAGAAAGGTCTCTAGACATTGCAGTTGTCCCTGGGGCTGCACCCCCTTCCCACCCCTGAGTGAGAATGCTTCCCTAGAGCAGTGGTCTGAGCTCGAGCCTGCTGCTCCTGTGTGTCTCCCATCCTCAACTCCCACACATGGGGCCTTGCTTTTCTTCCTTACATCTTAGTCTCACTGCCTGGAAGTCTTGCTCATCTGAAGCGGAGGCCCAGGCTCCCTGCTGGCCCTGTGTGATTGAGTAAGGCAAGCTCCCTGGTGGGTGCTGGTTGCTGCTAGCCATGTTGCAGCATGCTAGCGACATGCTGGTGTCTCTGGGAGCAGGTGTGTGGGTAGCAAGACTCGCCTGGAGACAGGTGTGCAGAAAGGAAACCTGGAAGTTTCTGTGGGGTGCCACCTGGCAGCCCTTGCCCCTGGTCTTGGTGGGAAGCTGATGGATCACAGTGCTTTGACCCTCAGGAAGCCGGGGCCTGCACTGGACAGACAGCTGCCTGGTTTCCCTTTTGGAACCTGAAAAGCACAGATAGTGACATTCTCAGGAGAGACTTGACTGGGTCCCAGTGAGCGTGAGCACGCAGCCCTTTCCCAGAACTGAGGGGTGGAGAGGCTCCAGGAATGTCTCTCTGGGACGCCAACCCCCCAAGCACTCAGACTAGGGGTGCTGGGCTGGGCATCTCGAGACACAAGTATAATATCTGAGGTAGCGCTATGACCTTGGGCAAACACCACTGCCACATATTTCCCATCATTCTACCTTCCAGCTAGAACATTCTGCATTGCTATTTTTTGCCTGAGATGGAATTGTGACTTTCCAAAATTTGCCTAGTTTTGAGTTCCTCTTTGGAATGGGGTGTCAATGTGGGTTTTAGGGTCATTTAGTGGTCTTATGTTTATGGGGTCTTAGAGAAGACCCCATTAAATAGCATTACTCTTCTCTGGACAAATTGAGAGATGAGACCATGGCTGAAAGTTTAAACTTTGGAACTTGCTTAGCTTTGTTTATCAAGCAGTTATCTCTCCCCGGGGACACAAATCAAGAGTCCAAAATACCAGGAGCTTTTAGGGAAAGTGACAGACCCTGGAGGGCAAGGGTCATGGTCAGGGTGGACAGCAAGGGCCCTGGGTGGGAGATGGTGACCTGCCTTTCCTTGATGCTCCCTCACTGCCCCAGGCATTCCACATCCTGCGGTGAGGGACTGCTGCTGTCCTGATGATGTCCTGATGTCAGCGATGACAGCCAGGGCTGACCAGGAAAGTCCATACAACCTCCCTGGAGATGGTGGGGATTATCGCAACCCCTGATTCCAAGTCCCCACCTTCTGAGGAAGAGCATGGGGGACTGGAGCAGCTGTGAGGATCCCAGGTTCAGCATTGCATCAGAGAACACATCACACCCAGTCACTGCTGTCTGCTCCCAGCTCAGTGCCCCCCACAGCCCCCAACCCTGTGGAGAATAGCCACAAGCCTGTCCCCACCCGACATTAATCAGAGCTTGGACTCCTCCATGGGACTGCTCTATCTCCGGGCCCAGTTGGCTAAGGTTAGGCCTGGTCCTGTCCCCAGCGAGCAGCGAGGGCTGGCCCCCTGAGGCCGGACTGGCTGCCGAAGTTCTGTCCCCTGCACACACCCAGCCTATTTGGAGGTCTAGCTCACCATAAAAATGGTGTGAGTGGTCAGTTCTTTCTTCACTTTGACTCTGAGCAGCCCAGCCCAGCTCTGGGGTGGAGATGAGGCCTGGGAGTGAACTTTGTGAAGAATGACACAATTCTAGAAAAATGCAGCATCTCCGGGATACAACTTGTGGAGTGCTGCCTGGGGGCGGGGCCAGGAGGGGTCTCAGTTTGGGCTCCGGGTGGCTCTACGCCCCAGGGGGTGAGAGTACGTGCTTTTCCACAGGGCACACTTCTTTCCCATGCTTGATGCTCTCGGGGACTGTTTTTTGGAGAGCCGGCTGGGAAGAGGAGAAAGCACGGAACGCTGTGACACCTGATGGAAACTATTTGCCTTAGTCAACCGGGTGATGTGTCTCCTGGGACTCCTGCCTTGAGACCAAACCAGACCCCAGCTGGAGAGGGTGAGCCCACACCAGGCCTGCTGCATGCTGAGCATCCCCCGCCCCTCTAGTGGTGGCACAGCCTCCGTTCTCCCCATGCTTGAAAATGCTTTCAGGGTGGGGCAGGGGCCTGAAGGGTCCTTATGGAGAAACGACTTAATATTAAAGGATGAGGAAACTGAAGGCCAGCAGAGACCCGTGACCCGCCCTGGATTGCACAACTAGAGCTTGAATCCTGTCTTACTTCTGAATCCTCGAATCCTGTCTCTTGGTGCTTAGAGAAAAACTTCTGTCTTTTATGTCCCACTGGAGTTTAGTTTCTTAGTTTCAGACGGTAGCTCGTGATAAGTTTTAGCCTCTATTTTCCTGTCTGGCCTTGCTGGTTGAACAGCCCTGAGTGTCCCACACTGTCTGGGGCTTGTGCCCTCAGGCTCATGAGGAAGGCATTTGTGGGGCCGGGTGGCTAGGGAGGCATGCGAGCGGAAGTGGGGGCCTGGCTCCAGGAGTCATGGCCACCCCGCCTCCAGCCTCCTGACCCTCTATGCTCTTTTCAGAAAGACTCCTTCCGGTTCAGAGAATTTGGGACACTTACCTGAGGTTGAGATTGAGGACAGTGGGGCCAGGGTGAGGTTTGGGGAGGGCTTGGGGGGTGCACATTGGGCCCCAGCAGCCCCACCCTCTCCGCCCGACCCTTTTCCTCTCCTGAGCCACAGTCCTTCAGCTCTGGGCTGGTGGTCGCATCTCTGGGAATGAGTATTTTGCCTTTGAGCATTGTTCTTTCCTTTCTAAGACATATGGAGGTTAAACTCATTGTTTTAAAGTGTATATTTCAGTGATTTTTATAGCACATTCAAAATACTGTGCTCTACTATCCATTTCCAAAACACATTCACCCCCCACAAGAGACCCTGTGCCTACAAGCAGTCACTCCCCAGTGCTGGCAACCTTCACTCTTGTTCTTTCTGTGGATTTGCCTGTTCTGGATTGTCACAGGAGTGGGCCGTGCACCGTGCGGCCTTTTATATCTGACTCCTTGAAGTTAGTGTATCATTCCCAAGGTTCTTCTGTGTTGGAGTTTCTGTTGTTACTTTCCTGTTTTATGGCCTAGTACTATTCCATTAGTGTCTATCCACACATCTGTTGATGCCTTTTCCATTGTAACTGCAGCCCCAGCCCGCTGGTGTCTCCTTCAAGTTATTTCTAATTTCTCAAATAGAAACTGTGGTCGCCCCGCCACCATCACCCCACTGCCCCGTGCCGCCCCCGCTCCAGTGGGCATACAAGTATCCTCTGCTTTTCCAAAGTTTGGAACACTTTGTTTTCATGAAAGCCTTACATTAGTACCTTTTTTTGCTAACAAAAGAAATCCAAAGAGGGTTTTTGATTTTACGACAAAAGGTGAAAAGGGAAAACATCCTCTGGCACTGGTTCTAGAGGCCACGGTGCCCAGGCATGAGTGGCCACCCCCAAGCTCCTTCCCCAAATGACTTTCGACAGGTTGTGTCTTCATCTTATCACTATTGCTTTTACCATGTTAGTTTTATTGCAGGTTTATGTGTTAGTTGATAGGACTTAGTAGGTTCTTTTGGGGACCTGGGAATGCTCAACATTTTTTCCATATAAACAGATGGGAACTGCTTCTTTATGCCATTTCAGCTAAGGAGAGGTACCAGAGCTGTGCCCTACTTCCCAGCAGTGGGGGAACCCTGTGTTTTCCAGGTGGTCTAAGGAGAAGTGGTTCTGAACTGGGAAGGAGAATGTTCCCTCCCTGGTCCCTAAATCTGGTAAGACTTCCCCAGGAGCCTGTCCTAATGAGGGCAGCACTGTTACAGGCGGCAGTGTGTTAGTTCAGGAGTGCCGGGGTGAAGGGGCTGCACCCATGATGATAGGACGTGGGCTGCCTGAGCAGCATAGGTGCAAGTCTCCCTGACATCGCACCTGGGCCTGGGAGATGGGCTCCAGCACAGGCAACAAGAGCAGATCTGGGGCCCTTGCTTCGGGATGGGCTTCATTGTCTTTTGTTTTCACTTTTTTATTTTCAAGGAAAGGTGCAGGCAGGAATGAAGGTCAGCAGAGACAGGCAGGTAGAAAGGCAGAAGAGGAAGAAGTACTTTATTTTTTATTTAGTCGGTCATCTTGGTGGTTTCTATGGGCTCCAGGTCTTGAACCAGGGTCCTTGGGATGTGTGTGGACTATGCCTGGTGGACTAAACTGCTAGGCCCCCCCGGCACACCAGGATATAACTTACATACAGTGATATTCATCTTTTTTAAAAGTCTGGTGTTCTGCACATTTTAACAAGCGCATATAGTTATGTAGTGACCACCACAATCAGGAACATTTACATCAAGCTCTGAAATGCCCCCAGACTCCTTTGTTGTGCTCTCCTTCCCCTAGCCCCATCTCCCAGCAACCACCGATCTGTTTTCTGTCTCTGTGTTTGGGCTTTCCAAGACTGTCATATACACAGAGTCACACAGAATGCAGCCTTTCGAGTCTGGCTTCTCTCCCTTACACAGTGCATTTGGATCCATCCATGTTCTCTGTGGATCAGTGCTTTTTTATTTCTGAGTAGTATTTCGTTGCTTGTTTATCTATAACCTCAGTTGAATGACATTTGGCTTGTTTCCTGTTTTTGGCGATTATGAATAAAGCCACCATGAAAATTCAGGAGCAGCATTTTGTGTGAACCTAAGTGTTCATTTCCTCTGGGTAAATATCTGGGAGTGAGATTGCTGAGTTCTATAGTAGGTGTATGTTTAACTTTGTAAGATACTTCCAAGCTGCTTCCCAAAGAGCTATAGCATCTTGCATTCCCTCCAGGGCTGGGTGAGCGTTCATTTATCTTTTACTATGCTCCAGTCCCCTAAGTGATCAGAGCCAACATGTGCTTGTTTTTTAGTTGCGAATGACAAAAAGACTCACTCTATTTACATTACATGTTTTAGTTCGGGGCCCCCCAGAAGTACACTTGGAGTGTAAGTGATTTATTTAGCGGGTGGTCCCAGGAAACATCAGGAGAGTGGAGAAGTGAGAGGAAAAGGGTGGAAACCAATAAAGGGCATGATCAAGCCAGTTACCATTTTGGGCAACTCATGCTGTATTCCAGTGGGAACTCTGGGAAGCAGTACAAGACATAGACCCAAGTTCTATCCACCCAGGGGGCCAGGCTCTCTTCCCCCTGCTGCTTTTTTTTTAAGGAAAAAGTACAGGCAGGAGTGAAGGCAAGTAGGCGGGTGGGCAGGAAGAGAGAGAGAAGGAAGAAACATTTTTATTTATTTAGTTGTTCATCTTGGTTGTTCCCCACCGGCCCCAGATCTTGAACCTGGATCCTTGGGATATATGTGGACTATGTCCAGGGCCTTATCTCCTAGGCCAACAGGGCGTGCCCCCTACTCCTTTCAGCATGGCTGCGTCTGCTTGTGGCTTTCTTTTCTGCTTCATGATTTCTGCCTCGTGTCTCTCTTATGTCCCTCTAATTGACCACTGAGTGCAGAGTCTACAAGGAGAGAAATTGGTTGGTGAGTTAGTCAGTGCTTTTCTCTGGAGCAAAGCCCTCAATTTAGGTCATCCTATAGACACAGTTGGCTGTCCAGTGACTGTCCTTGGGTCCGGTGGTCTGTCCTGGACCAGTGAGCAGTGACCAGGGGGTTTGAGTCAGAGTTTGGAGCAGCACTGTCCATAGAACCTCTGTGATGGTAGAAATGCTCTAGGTCTGTGCTGGCCCACACGGTAGCTAGTAGCCACAGGCTACTGAGAAACTGGGTCTTCAGTTTCACTTTAATTAAGATATAAATTCGGATAGGGGCTGGTGACTACCATGCTGGACAGCATAGTCTAGAACATGGGCCTGGAAGGGGCCTTATCTGCTCCTCTCTAACATACAATGCAATATAACATTCTCTCGAAACCATTTTCTTTTTGAAAAAACTAATTAATATCTGATTCAGAATCTGTGGTTCTGAGTGTTTTAAACTTTTTCATTATCTGCTTAAAAAATTGGAAGTATTATTACTTGAGTGATGACGTTAACATTGACTCAGTGATATGTTAGTTTGCTTCTGTTATGAGGCGACCTTTGACATATTTATTCTTTATTATCATTTTCGTTCTGTAACTGACATTTGGGCTGTGCCTGGTTTGTGTTGTCGCACATGTGTGTGTGTCGGACTTTCTTCCCCTTACACGTGAAGACAGTTGGCAGCTGAAGGGCCACCAGGAAGTAGGACTGAGGTTGTCTCTTAATTCAAAAGCCCAAGTGCTCTCCCTGATGGCAGCTTAAGTGTGCGTTTCTGAAGTTGGAGCCAAATTAGGTTTTGTATCATCTGAAGCATATATACAAATGTCTTAAGCTTTTGTTTTAATGTAACTTTGCATTGACTTCAGGAAATGACCAAGAGATGCCTTATTAAAATCTGTTGGAGGCATTCTGATGACATGAGGTTTCAAGGAGCATTGGGCAGGGAATCGAGCCCAGGCTTCTTACTCAAGCTCTGCACAGATCTGCTTGCTTTGTGACCTCTGGCAAGCAATGCACTCTTCTGAGGCTTACTTTCTTCATCTGTAAGCCTAGAGTTGGATTAGACCTGCATTTTACAAACATTCCATGGAACACCGCTGCAGGGAATGTTAATAGGTATGTGTGAGAAAAAAATGTTCTCTGCTTAAATACATTGGGAAATACTGCATCCTGCAGAAAGATAAAATATATCTTTTTCACTGTATAAAAATTAGGCTCCCCAAAGTTACTTGAGCACCTTTATTTTATTTTCTGAACCATCTCTTGACACCTCTCTGAATACTTAGTGTTCTAGAGACCCATCAGCTTGGGAAACAAGTATAGGGGATTCTTATACTTCTGAGATCTTGTCCAAGAAGGCAGGTAAGTATTAATTGCTATCAGTGGTTCTTTTCTTCTGCTGTAACACATATTCTGAGAGAAATAGTGGAAAGCAAGTCAGAGAGAGACCCACCGCGTGGCTTTCCTCGCATGCTCCCTGCCCCACGCGGCTCTACATTTGCTGGACACAGCTGCTCGCACGCTGCCGTGAGCATGCGCCATTGGCACGCCAGCTTCTTTCCGTGTCCCTTTGCAGCGTCGTTCTGGATTTCAGCACGACAACTGGGGTAGGCGCATTGCTTTCCATTACAAATGGCAAAAGCTCGACTCCAACTGCTTAAGTGAAACCAACCAACCAAACCCAGGGAATTGTTGGCACATGAGTCTGGGAAGTTTAATCCTGGGTGGGGCTCAAGTTATGTCATCTGGTCATTGTCCCTCTCTGTTTCCTGTCTCCCCCTGCTTCCCAAAGCTCTTGGCTCTGCTTCTGAGCGTTGGCCTCCTTCCTGCCACAGCTCATCTCTGTCCCCATCATGGAAAGGATGGCCAGCTGCTCTGTCTTTACAGTTTGCCATGATGCCTCCAAGGAGATCTGCCCTAGTACCCATTTCTCAACATCTATAAAGCATGCTGATCAGCTTAGCTGGGGTTTTGTGTCCACACTTGGGAGGATCATGTGAACAGGGGTTGGGGTTACCAGTCTAGGCAGGGCACTGACTGACTATGTAGCACAATAAGTGTGGGCGGGACAGTGCTTCAGCAGAGAGGGGTTCTGGTGGCTACAATGACAGCTGTCCTGGGCGGTGCCCACGCCTTTTGCTTGTGGCCGGAGGCAGTCTGAGCAGCCATGGTGCCTCTTTGATCTTTAGTTTCACAGGTGGGATTTGGAATTCAAAACCTAACCAGACAGAAAGAATGACGTTAGGTTTGAGCCGGCAACTTTAACAGACACCTCTTGAGTGAGAAAGCAGAGCTCACCACCTGCGTAGCTATGAGGCCAACTCTCCGGAGAGAAAAATGTCCTGAGTTGTAGTATTTGCCAATTTCCATGGTGTAAATATTCCCTCTGTGGCCTGTTTCAAGCTTCCGACCTGACATCACTCAACAGGAAGGTGGGAAAAGTTGTTTGCGATTGGCATTGTTAGGTTAGACCTAAGCTAACTCTAGCACAGCGCAGGGGAGACCCGTGGAAGGTTGTCTGGAATTCTGGGAGAGGTTATCAGAGTCACAGCTTGGACTGTTAAGGCATGAGATGGACCAGGACCAGAGAAAAGAGAAGAAAGCAGAGGAGCCATGTGACTCATCTAACAGTTGAGTGGGGGCCAAGAATGGAAATTGGGGTCCTCTTTGGAGTCAGATGACCTGTGTTTCAATTTCCATCCACCACCTAATAGTTGTCTGACCTTGAGTAATTTCCTAATCACACTGTGCTCTGTTTCCTCATCTGCAAAATGGGGAGAATATTGAGGCCCTACTGAAATTATGTATTTAGCACAGGCCTAACTCCTACCTAGGATTTAATATGAATTGTCATTACTGACCACAAACAATAATTTGTACAGGATACAGAGGTAGGCGTAGACAGACCCATCCTGGGGAGCTCAGTGTCTTTGATGTCTTCGATCCTTTGTGCTATTGACTGGCAAGGGCTTGGAGCAACCTTTGGGGGCAAGAAGCAGCCTTCACCTATCTTAACCTCCTGCTGGGAACCCAAGAACTTTCCCACTGTGAATCAAGCTTGTATTTCTGATCTCCAGGTGTTGTGAGTCAGGCATCACCAGCCTTGTTTTAGAAATGAGGAAACAGGCTCAGGGTAGAGCAGGCCTTTGCTGAGAATCCCAGGGAGGGAGCAGAGCAAGGGCTACCATTTCAAGTTGGTATGTACTGAAGTTGTGTGCTCCAGACTTTATGTGCTGAAGCGCCCCCAGCCCCTCGATTGGATATAAGTGAGCCTTTGGGAGGTGATTAGGTCTAAACAGGGTCATAGTAGGGGTCCCCATGATGAAAGCAGTATTTTTTTAAAGGAAAGGTGCAGGCAGGCAGGAAGAGAGAGGAGGAAGAAACGCTTTATTTTATTCAGTTGTTCATCATTGGTTGTTTCCCCGCCCCAGGTCTTAAACTGGGGACCTTAAGATGTATGTGTACTGCGCTTGGTTTGATCTTCTAGGCCACCAAGGTACGCCGAAATTAGTGTCCTTATAAGAAGAGACTAGAGCTTCCTCTCTCTACCATGTGAGGACATAGCGAGAACACAGCTGTCTGAAAGCCAGAAAGACAGCCAAGGGAACCTAATCACTAGCCCCTCCATCCTGGACTCACAGCCTTCAGAACTGTGAGAAAGAAATTACCATTGTTTTAGCGCCCCATTTATGGTACTTTTCATGGCAGCCCGAGCTGACTAATGCGCTTGGGGTTCTCAGCCTCCATTGAGTGCCTGGGCTCCATTGTGGTAGAAAGAAGGACTCCCTCTTCTAGAAAGGTGTGTGTGCGTTTCTGGGTACCTTGGATCCGTCAGAACCCCCTGGGCCCCTGCGGGTCCTAGCCTACAGTCACCATCTATATGCTTCCTGAGCCAAACTCGGTACAGGAGGCTCTTGGTTGCTCAGGGGAGGTCCCTGGTACCTGCTCTAAGTATCCTGACCTCACAAGCTGAGCCCTCTTCATTCTTCCCTGGGCCCCACACATGGAGGGGTTTGTGAGGACCCCCCAGCCCCAACTGAGCCTGGAGCCACCTCTGGAGACAGAGGGCATTCGCCTAGGAGGGTGTCCCAAGATGAAAGAGTTGTGTCCTTATCTTGAGGCTGCTGTGGGCCTGAGCCTGTGGGCCTGAGCAGGCTGAGTTCCTGACCTACTTTCAGAATCAGTGTTGTTTTTACCTAGGAGGGCCTTTCCCAAGCACCCAGCCACCATCCCGCAAGCCTTCCCTTCCTAACTTATCTATAAAGGGAGGGAAGTCTAAATAGTAAATAAAGGGAGGGAAATCTAAATAGTAAAGCCTTAGGGTCAGCCGAGGGACCACGCTACCTGATCCTTGAACGGTGGCTTTTGGGGAGGAGGGTTCTACTTGGAGCCAAAAAGGCCTAGCTGCTTTTCTTCTTGGGCAGCTGGCTGAGAAACCAGAGGGCCTTCTTCGCCACCTTCCCCCAGGCCTGGGTCTGGCCAGGTTGATGGGGGTGGGCAGGGGAGGGAAATGCATTATTACCTGATGTGATCTAGGCAGGACTGGGTAGGCCAAGCACTGGACTGTCAGCTTTCCCATCTTGGCCAGGCAAGGAGCTGGACAACCTTCCCAATGGGCTGGCCAAGGGCCAGCTGACACTGAGGCTGAGCGGACATGCCCGACTTAGGGGTTTAGGATGGTGGTAAGTTGAGAGGCAGAATCTTAGACCAGGTTATGTAAGGGGTGGCCCTGTGCCCTCCCTTTGTAACTGTGATGTGGAAGAAAGAGCAAGGCTTCTCAGGGTCTTTGGTTTCTGGGGAGGGGGCTGGAGACTGAAGCCAGGGTCTGGGCACCTCAATGAAGGGGGCTGGGGCTTTAGCACTAGGGAGCCACAGAGAGTTTTAATGCAGGGGAGCAACGAGTGTTTTAGAAGGCTGACCTGTGGCTCCAGGTAGCCTCGTGGCCTGCAGGGGTTAGACTCATACCCTCAGAGTACGAGACAGTCCTTCCTGCCTGTTTGTGCGTACTGCCCGATGTCAGCATTTCTCAGACTTGTCCCTCCCTCTCTAGGTCCGGGTACAATGTAAGTGCTCCAGACGCTGTTGGTGGTAATAATTCCAGAGAGACTGTGCTTGGGATGTGACTGACCGACAGGGACCCCACGTGCTCTTTCACTTGCTTCTCTGCTCTCTTGTCGTGTTCAACTCATCCAGTGGTCTAGGCACTAAGGTGGACTAAGAATGGTTTGGCTTTAGGAAGGGAACCCCAAAAGAGCCAGCTCTAGTAGAGGGGGATTAGTCTTCTGATTCAAGACCAGCCCCAGGATGACTGGAAAATACAGAGCCAGGTTCACAGATGTTGATACTGTCCCACAGGAAATGGGTCCCCTGAGAATACGAATAAAAGGAAACTGAAAATCTGCAGACATGAGGACGAGGATGGGGCGCCCTTGTTTGTGCCAGCCCCCAGATGAGTGTCCTCACAAGCCTGCCTAGTTGGGGACCTGCAGGGTATGTCATTAAGTGCAAAGAACTAGGTGCAGACAACTGATCCCGCTCCGCCCCACCATGTACCACTGGCCTTGCCTGTCCGCCACATATACTCTCAGATGGAGATGTGCTCTGTGTCTGTTGTTTATCTCTCACCTGCTTCTGAAGCAGCAGCTGTAGGGAAAATTGAGTTAACAAAGTCAGTGTTGAAATAGCATTTGTGTTAATTAGGGAGAAGTAATTAAATGATTTCAAAATGAAATCCAGCCTAGTGCTTTTCTGACTTGGGGTGCAAATGAGTAAGGAACAGCTTCCCTCCGCCTTTGGCTCAGTCAGGGCAGCCCCGTGGGCGAGCTCGACCCCCTTGCTGCTTTCACTGCACAGAGTGGGTAGAATTTGGGTTGGATGGTATGGTAGCCTGGACTTGAATCCTAGCTTTTCTGCTTATTAGAATGTAACCTTGGGCAATTCATTAAATTTCCTGGGGCCTCTGTGTTTCCATCTGTAAAATGGGGATCATGACAGGGCTGTTCTGATTTGAATAATTAACTGGTGGCACAGGATGATGCTACATGCCTGCCACTGTCTCCGGGTGGCAGCAGGTGTCATTGTCATTGTTATCATCATTCTTGTCATCTCAGGACCTAAAGGGGAGACAAGTGGTGGGCTGTACTGTGTCTGGTGCCCAGGGGATGCTGTCCCAGCCCTGTGTTCAGGCCTGGACCTGAAGGTGGGGCTCATTGATCCTCTGTAGAGACCTGGGCCCCAGCTGTCCCTCCTGCAGTGATTTGGGAGTGGGCAGCATGAGGGTGCTCTCATCTGGGAGCAGAGTTCCTCTGGACCCAGAAGACCTCCCTCCAGAGGGGAGGTGTTTCCACCTTCCCTTGTGCTGGGCCTTGCTCACAGGTGGGTCGGGACTTGGCCTCATTCCACACTCTCCAGGGCAAGTTTTTGTGTGCTCTCTAGTGGAAGTATAGAAATGAACAGCATCCTTTCTAAACAAAGAGGGACTTTTCACAGGAAGTTTTAGAGCTGACACCGTTTTCTTGCCTGCTGTGGCCTCTTCTCTGACAATCAGGGTGACTGGCTTGAGAACAATAGACAATAGTCACGGCCTGTTTCCTGTGAGAAGGAAGAAGGCACAGGTGGGTGTCTGGAGGCTCCCATTTCCAAGTGTGTCTGACAGTGCTCCTTAGTTCCTTAGCCTGTACCCCAGGATTCCTTGTGGTTGGGGCAGCCGTGCCGGCCTGTAATGATGCTGTGAGAGCATGTTATCAGGGATCCCTGCGGTCAGGCCTGTTCTGAGACGGCACACGCTTTAATCCTGTAGCGCTGACCCCTGACCTGGGGTGTCACCTTCCAGAGGGAGAGGCTGGTTTGCCCTGCCTCTGCCCTCTCTGCCCACCGCACCTGGCACTCTCTGTCTCTCCACATGCTCCTCCGTTGCCTGGATCTCCCTCACCCTCTCCCTTCCCCTCTCCCCCAGCCAAACCCATGCCATTCCTCACTGACTTTCGGGTGTGCCGTGAGCGTCAGCTTTCTCAGGGAGGCCTTCGCGGTCTGCTGTCCTTAGCAGCAGGGCCCCTGCCTTGGTGGCCGCTGCCAGCCTCTTGATTCTTCACCACAGCCTCGTTCACTTCTTTCTCAGTACTCTCCACAATTTGCAATTGCACTTTGCTGGTTTACTTGCGTGTAAACTGCCCTCCACTGGATCATAAGCTGCGTGGTGCAGGCCCTGGTCCATGCTGGCCGCTGACCCCGCAGCACAGCCAGCTTGAAGATCTCCAGAGCCGGAGGTCAGTGTGGGGAGAGTGGGGGCGTCTCTGGGAGATTTTCAAAGGCTTCTTCAGAGTGGTGTGAAGTAGAGAGTGAAGCATGGTTTTTGTAAGTAAAACAAGAGTTATTCTCCTTCCAGCAGCTCACACGGCAGTGTGCCTGGCACACCAGTTCAAAGAAAAAAAATCATTTCGTTCTTAAGAGGGCTCTGGAAATCTCATCTGCCTTCGCATGAATTGGCATGTGAGGCCTCTGGAGCAATAGAAATGTGGAATTTGAACTCTCCCGTACCTCCCGAGAGCAAGGCTGAAGCGATAGGATGAAATGCATTTAAATGTCACGAGTCTTATTATTAGTTGTAATCTTATCTTTGTTAATAGTAATAACAGGACCCACCTAGAAGCTGCTGGAGAGTAGATGGGCGCTTTGCTAAGCTTATTCTGCCAGACAGGACTGTGGACCCGGGGGAGGTGCCAGCTCCACTCTGTGAACACACCAATGGGCTGGAGTGTTCCGGAAGCCCCACCCGGGTCACCCTGCTTCTGCCACATCCTCCACACCCTTTGGTGCGCTGGCCATTCCGAGAGGCGCTGTGCGGCCTGCGGGCCTCTCGGGCACTGGCCTCGCCTCTCCAGAGGTCCTTACTCTTCTCCAACCTGTGCCCCGGCCGACATGAGCAGAGGGTCTGTGCTTTGGGGACCGCAAGGCAGTTTCTCTTGACCAGCTCTGCTGGCCTTTCCCTTCTATTGTTTGCCACCCCAGTGACTCGCTGAGACAATGTGTTTCCTACAGATTTTGTTTGCCTGCACCAACTCTTTGTTTTGCTCTGTAAACAGACATTTCGCCTTTCCAGATCTGTGAGCCTGACAAAGGCTCGGGAGCCCTGGCCCAGACAGCTGCTCCTAGGTACCAAGGTACCAAGGCCTGGAGCCTGGAGGCCCCGGGTGGTCTTGAGCCACTTACATGCCATCAGTGCTAGTCCGTGGGTCTGGGAATTCAGGGGCCAGTGTGGCGCTGCAGGAAATGCTGGCGGGGCGGGGGCGGGCACCATGTTTGAGAATTGCCTTAGTGGAGGCTGAGTTCAGCTCCCTGGGCTCGAATGGTAGCCCCAGCACTTTTATTAGCTGTGTGCTTGAGGGAAGTCGCTCACCTGAAACATGTCCGTCTCGTCATCTGTGAAAGTCACCGCATCACGGAGTTGTTAGGAGTCTTACTGGAGCTACTATTGGGAAATCTTTTGACAAAGAGCTTAGTGCTAATACATAATACCTGCTCCTTTGTCCATTGGGCCCTGTTCTGTGGACTTTTCTCAAACACCCTGATGGACAGTCATTTCCTGGACCTAGGAGCTCACAGTAGGCTGATCTGATCCTTCTGGACTTAGTGGTGACGGTCCATTCATCAGAAATGGATCAGAATGTTCTGATCTTGTCCCTTATCTGCAGTGCACGGTAGCCGAGTGGGGAAGACCTGACTGTGTACTGCGACTCCGCTCTGGCTCTACCAGCCGTGTGACCTTGGGCATGCTGCTGTCCTCTGAGTGCGCCTCATCTGTGAAATCCCGCGTCATAGGCACTGCGAGGGCGAACCGCACCTGTGTTTATGAGGCGCCGAGGTGGGGCCGGGCGCAGGGCCAGCACAGGTGGGGGGTGTTGTCCTGCCCCGCTGCGCCTGGAAAGCTAGCATTCGGTGTCTTTAGAAAGACCACTGGAAATACAGCAACATCCTGAAGAATCTGGAGTGTTGGGGGAGTGGGGAGCAGAGAAATAGTCACAGTCTTTAAACTTCTCCAGGCCAGACCCCACCAATCAAGACTGCCTGTAGCATTTGTGGCCCAGCTCACTGCGCTGGAGTGACAGAAGGAAGAAGACCTGGAGGGATTTGAGAAGTCAATTCTTGTTTTGTAGGGCTTCACGCAGAAGCTGGAGAGTCCTTTGGTAGGGCTAGGGATGTGACCATCCACTTTGATAGCCAGCAAAGTCCTTTCCAATCTGGACCTTCTCGGCTTCTTGCACCGAACCAGACAGCGTATTCCCACTTCAGTACCAGGTACACACTAGCCCCATCCTTAGGTGTGAGCACAACAACCTGGGGTCCCTTCGACCAGTGGTAAAGGCTCAGTCGGAGAGGCGATCACATGGGGTCATGGATTTCCAGAACCGCGTCTTGCAGCTCCACTCTAAGCTCCAGGGAGATGCATGCATCCACTGGCTGGTTGTGTCAGGGGCTATAGCAGACACTGGTGACATTAAGGGGACTTTGCTGTTGTCTCTTGAACATGGCACTTTACTGTGGGATTCTGTTGCCTGCTTTGATCTGCAGGTTATAAGTATATATGGCATATAAATGAGTGACTTCAAGATCGTGCAGATATGCCACATGACCGTTTGAGAAGAACCTTAAGTAAATTCATCCGTGAGCAATCCTTGCTGGCCATAAATGAGCGTTGTCAGAAGGATGCCAGCCTCAACAGCCCAGGCCCGGATTTCTCCAGTCACCCCATGGTGCCCAAGGCCTTGGCACCGAAGACCATAGGTGCCTCTGCTCAGGCCCCGGGGTCTTATTTCCCCTGGCTTTGTCCCCACAGATCACCTACTTTTTCACCTTGGTTTTCGGGTTTGTTTGATGGTGGCAAAGTTACTGAGCTATTATACTTAATTTTTTTTTTTTTTTAAAGAGGAATGAAGGCAGACAGGAAAGAAGACAGGTAGGTAGCCAGGAAGGAAGAGAAAGGAGGAAGATGCATTCTTATTTATTCATTATGGTTGTTCCCTCTGGTCTTAGGTCTCTGGGACATGTCTTAGTTTTTGTTTCATTTTTTTTCTTTTTTTAAAGAATAGGTGCAGGCAGGAATGAACGTGAGCAGAGACAGGGAGTCAGGTAGGAAGAGAGAGAAAGAAGCACTTCTCTAGTTGTTCATCCTAGTTGTCCCCCTGCTGCCGTGGGCCACGAACTCGGTCCCTGGGATGTAGGTGGGCTGTGCCATTGGACTCAGCCCTTAGGGTTTTTTTAAGAGCACTTTCAAAGAACAGTTTTAGGTTCCCAACAAAACTGAGTGGAAGATTCAGAGAGTTCCCATGTAGCCACATTCCCCCACCCGCATTGTCGACATCCCCATGGAGTGGTCCGTTTGTTGCTGCTGAACTGACCCGGCAGACATCTTCCTAACCAGCTGTGCTATTTTGCGTTTTCACTGGTGATGAATAGGAGTTCTTGTTTCTCAGCATTTGGTGGTGTCAGTACTCTGAATTTTGTCCACTGTAATAGGTGTGTAGCGGCATCTTGTTGTTTTAATTTGCATTTCCCTAATGACTTATAATGTGAAGCACATTTTCATGTTGACTTGCTTTTTCTATATCTTTTTCAATGAGGTGGCTATTCATGTCTTTGGTCCGTTTTCTAATTCAGTTGTTTGCTGAGATACTGGTTAATGTTGAGTTTGTACATTTTGGATATTTGACATCTATTTGGATATTTTGGATATTTGACATGTGCTTTGTCAGATGTGGCTTTTGCAAATATTTTCTCCCAGTGCCTGGTCCATCTTCTCATTCACTTGACATTATCTTTCCCAGAGCAGAATTTTTAAATTGCAGTGAAGTCCCACTTAACAGTTCTTTCTTTCATGGGACATATCTGTGGTGCTGTGTCTAAAATGTCATTACTGTAACCCAACTCGTAGATTTTCTCCAGTTCTCTTCTAATTCCTCGGGGTTTTCACTGGTGTCGCCGTCCCTCTATCCAGTGTGTTCTCTTTCTTTCTTTAGTTGGAGCTGGGAGCGCGTCACAAGTGAGAGCCCTGAGGTGTCTGGTTTGGAGCAAAGGTGGTCAGCCACTGGCATGTGGCAAGGAGCAGCTTGCTACCCGGCCGTGGGGCCGAGAGGGAGCCCAGGCTCCGGATGACAGCCCAATAGCCCAGACCATAATGCTGACCCGGGCGCCACGGGAGGCCAGTGATTTCCCTTGGGGCACAGGAGCACAGACCAGGCTTATCTTCCAGATGTCGGTAAAGACTGCATGATAAGCATCTAGCATGCGGTCCCTGTCTAGGGAGGAGCTGCCCGTGAGTATTCACGGGGAGTCCAGGCGTAATGTTTTGTGGCTTCTTTGGGCACTTACCACAGCACTTTCTTCCGAAGGCCGTCAGCCCATTTATTCTGTGTGTCACCCTGGGGTGTGTGTAACTGGTGTCTGGGTCACCAGGAGCATGGGTGCCTCGGGCAGATCTCTTCCGGTGGCTATTCCTCGATGGTGCCGTTTCCTGCAGTGACATCATGCTGTGCTGGCTAGTTTCCTCTCTAGGTTGTCAGGGGT
>RJWH01006157.1:48847-60173 GCA_004363575.1 Solenodon paradoxus
CACACACACCCCACCACCCAGTGTCAAATTTCTCGGAGAAAGCAGTCCTGCAGAGTGGTGAAGAACCCAGAATTTGAATTATATTTTGGACACTTAATGCTCTCAGTTTCCTCACTTGTAAAATGGGCTCACGAGGGTCCCTGCCGCCTTAGACTTGGCAGAGATGAAACGAGACAGACGCTAGGGCAGAGTTACTGCCACTTTGCTGTTCTCGCCGTCCTTGTCCCAGCTGTGACTGTACGGCCCAGACAAGCACCAGAGCAGAGTGACCAGGCGAACAGTTGATCAATATCTTTGCTTTCTCCAAGCCGTGACCCGGGCCTGACCTGTTAGAAACGACTGTCAACTTGGGGGAGCCTCCCTTAGCCCTGGCAGGCGTGGAAGCTGTGACCACTGATCAGGTTACCGCTTCCTGGAGACAGCCAGTCCCTTCAATTTTGTGTTTCATTTATTTAAACTTTCCTGTGAAGGAGACTTGATACAGAGGAAGAAAAACATACGGTAAACCCTCTATTTCCAGTGATAAACGATGACCTTTGGAACTGGGGTCAGGTCTGAAATCTCCAAAGCAGACTTTTTTGTGCTGCCATGGATGCAGAGTCACAACATGCTGGGCTGTTGGCTGCTGCTCTTCTGGCTGATGATTCCAAGTAGATGCCAAGAAACGAGATGGGTGCTTTGGGAAGGCATTCAGAAATTACTCATTGGTATAAAAATGCAATGTTTATTGGGGGAGAAGGCTGAGCATGTGTAAAATGTATTATGCACTTAGCATCAGTATCAGGCAGGACAAAAACGCTACAGGAGTTTGGGGACCATCATGCTGGGCAGTACTGGAGAAGCGGGCTGGGATCTGATTGTCCTGTCCCAGCACTGCCAAGGGTCTCCAGAATCCCATGGTTGGGGTTAGAAGTATGGCTCCCTGTCCTTCCTCCTCCATTTGCCAGAGGACCCCTTCACTGAGAGGGCCTGTGCTGTACTTTTGCTAGGAAAGTATGCAGCTCAGATCCTGCCAGAAAGAATAAGTTTTTAAAGGGAACTCAGGGTGTTTTTGGTTTTCCTGAAATCACCTTTATATTTTAACTACACAGCTAGCAGAAGTGGGTAGAAGCCTCCAGAGATGAGTTCTAGATTGTCAGTGTCAAAAGGAGCAGGGACTTTGGGGAGGTTGCAGTCTTCCTTTTACATGAGAAACCAAGGCCTAGGCAGGATGAGTGGAAGACCTAGTAACACACAGCTAGTTAGACCCGATTTGCTGCCTGAACCAAATTAACCTCTAGTCCAGGATTCATGTACGAGCTGCCTGTGACATGTGGCAGTCCCCAAGATTTAGACAGTCACCGGTTATTAGACTCTTCATTTTTCTGTACCAATGTATGTTGGCAGATGAACTTTGTATGTTACGATGTGTTCTTTTTCTTTTTGTTTTTTTAAAGTGACAATCATATTACAGAGCATTTTCTCCAAGGAATGATGTCTGCTAACCATTAGCATTTGGGCACACAGCAAGGCCTTCTTTAGTGCTGTTTCCTATGTCGAGTGAAAAGAAATCCTGGCTGGCCTTGAACAAAAAGGCAGTATTCAAAACCCTGCTTTTGTTCTGTCATTTCACTTAAAGTCTCGGTTTCCAAGAACCTATGGATGACATGAAATAAGGACTCATGGTGTTTCTTCCCCATCCTCATTTGTGCCTGGGCATGTGAGTGAGAAGAGAAAGAGAAATGGCCCACAAAGTAAATATGCTAGCAGATAGAATTGTACTATTGTCAGGCTTATCACTGAACCCGACCCTGGGGTTTATTAGGAAATAAGTTGGAGCCCGCCACCCCTTAGTGGCCATGTGTCCATCCTTGGTCTTTCTGACTTGGTACAACCTTGTGTGTCAGCTTCTGTGCCACATGACCAGGTTTTAGCCTCACCTGGTTAACACATTTTTAACCTAGATGCCCTCATGTGAAGAATTAGGTGGTAATAGATCCAGAATCCTCTTGCTGGACGTGGTTCACAGGTCATCAACACCTGGATTCGTTCAGATAGACCCGTGAGAGAGCTCACAGGCCACCACGCTGGGTGCAGAGACTAAACAACCAGCTGACTACGTGACCTCTCACTTCCTAATGATTTGACAAACTCGTTCTGGAGGACATACAGGGGTTTCCAGATGTCAAAATAAAAAATAATGCTGTCTGCATACTTTCCCACGGGGGATAATAGATGACAGCGAGATATGATCCCTGTGTATATTCTGTCAGTGAACAGAAGAAGCATGGGGGAAGAGGACACTCCTGTAGCTGGAACTCATTGTTCTGCTCCTGGATCTTGGGGAAGGCCTACACCCCCTTTCTCTCCTCTGCAGCACCCCCACGATGCCTGATCTCCATTCTCCAAATTGGCACTTGATGATCTGTATTTTTTTGAAAAAACTTTATTGAGATGTAGTTGACTGCAAACAGTGCATATTTAAATTATCCAATTTGAGAAGTTTGGTCCTATCCATACATGCGTGAAACCTCCACCACAAACAAGGTAGGAAACGTGTCCATCGCCCATAAAAGTTCCCGATGCCCTTTATAATTCTCCCCTCTTACCCCTCCCTGCTCTGCCTCTGCCCCAAGCAACCATGCCTCCTTCTCTCTGTCACTATGGGTAAGTTGACATTTTCTAGAGCTTACTATAGATGGAATCATACAATGAGCAGTCTTTTTTTGACTTCTGGTTTGAGATCCACCCATGTTGTGGATATCAATGCTTCATTCCTTTTTCTGCTAAATAGTATTCCACACTGTGGCGATACCACAGTTAATTCATCCACCCGTTTGGACACTTGGGTTGTTTCTAGTTTTCTGCGATTATAAACTTGTGGGGAACATTGTATATGGTTCTTTCATTGACATGTATTTCTTTTTCTCTTGGATAACTTGCTAGATAAAGGTGTAGGATGGCGTGGCTGGATCATATAGCAGGTAAAGCTCTAACTTCTTCAGAAATTGACAAACTTCACTGTACCAGGAATCTCTTTAAGTTTAAAAAAGCTTCCCCATCGATGTGCCCATGCTCTTTTCCTTCCTGAGCTCATCCAGTGGGCCTGTGGTTGACTCTGTGTGACAGGCTCTGGGAACCAGTCTCCTGTATCTGTTCTCTGGGGCCAGCTTGACTTTGGCACTGCCCGGCAGGCTTCCCCTTTGCATGGTATACTGGAGAGGTAGCAGGCCACTCAGACCCTGTCCACACAGGCTTGAAGCAACTCACTGGCTTCGTATGGGTTGATGAGTGTGATAAGGACCTGCTCATGCGATGCCACACGGGCCTTAAAGAGGCGGGCATGCCCTTGGCCCCTCGTGCAGCCTTGGATGCCTCAGGGGTCATAACCCAGCTGACCACTGGACTGAAGGTGCCCACTGAAAGAGAGTCTGAAATCTGATGTGCATGAAGAGGGGGATCAGAGCTCCTCTTCTCTCTCTTCCTCGCTGCCTCCTCCCAGCCTTCTACCAATTAGCCAGCATTTTACTGATACCTAAAGGGGTTCCAAGCTCTGAGTGGAGGGGCTCAAGTCGAAAGATGGGCAGGGTGGTGCTGTCCCCGTGGAACTCAGTGTCCTAGAGGCGGGTTTCTGATGCAGGCAGGCTCCGAGGGGCGGGCGGTGCTGCGGGCAGTGCTGCAGGTGAGGTTGGGATGATCAAGCCAGACTCCACTCCAGGGGTAACAGTAAGGGCTGCTCCTCCCGGCCTCACACACTCTTCACGGCATGCCTCAATTCTTGAGGATCAAGTGGTGGTGGCCGAGGTCCCCTGTGGCAAAGGCTAGTTGGAACCCTGGTGGCTGTGTTCCCAGCTGTGGGCCTTGTTGTTTGAGTAAGGGCTCTCACTGGGGTAGTCACATTATCTTCTGGGGGCAATGAAGTGAAAGGGGAGGATGGTCCCAGAAAGAGGACGGCACTGTGCGAAGCCTCTCTCCCACAGAAGCTGTCTGTAGGTTTGCACACACCTCTGCTTGGTGGGGTGGAGGGGTGTGCTGTCCTGAACCCTCCAACTCTGGTGCTGAGTGTCTCACTGGAGCCAGAATGGCCAACCCCCGAGCACAGGAGCCGTTGGGGCTTGGACTTTGCCTGCAGGCGGTGGACAGTCCCTCACCGCCCAGTACTGGAGGCAGGAGAGCCTTTAGCTCCCTGTCCACACAGAGCAACTGGGATCAAGGCGAACCGTGACTTTAAAATATTGGTATAGAAATAAATTATGCTGAGTAATTAATTATTCCAGAGGCTTTGTCTGAGTATCACAGGCAATGACTGTAAACAGTTAGTGCTGGACACACACAAAAGCAATTCTGAGCATGTGGGCTGGTACACAGTCACCCCAGCTCACAAATGAGGTTTTTCTTGTTGGCTTCACAGGACGTGAATGTCAACTTTCTCTGCCAAGCCGGTGCCCACTCGTCCCTCCCTCTGTCATTGTTCAAAGTGGTTCCAGGAGCTCTGGTCTGCTGTCACCCACTCTTCAGTCCCCTCTGCCTTTGGAGGTTGACAGCTGTCTTGTTCTCTGTTACTGAGCGGTCTCAGGATGGAGGAAATGTGCGAGCTGAGCTCAGCTCTGCCGTGGTCACCCAGGAATGCCCGGGTCTGTCCAGGTGTTGGGCTGTGGGCCCTTTTCCACTGACGGTTAACATGGGAGCCCATCTGCGACCTAACCAGGGTGCCGCTGCTGCAAAGTTCCTTGCGTTCCTTTTGTGTATGCGAAGTTAGAGGCACATAACTGAAATGTAGCGTGTTAGCCATTGTGCTGCATCCACGCATCGCGCAGTCATCATCACCGTCCATTTCCAGGGCTTTTCAGCATCCCCGGTGGGAACTTTGTGCTCTTTCAGTAACTCACCATTCCCCCTTCCCTCAGCCCTTGGTCACCTCTGTTCTACTTTCTGCCTCGAAATTTCCCTTCTCTCAGACCTCAGCTAAATCATCTACTATTTGTCCTTTTGTATCTAGCCTATCTTACTTTACATAACCTTTTCAAAGTTCATGCATATTGTGTCCACGTATCAATATTTCTTTTCTTTCTTTTTTAAGGAAAGGTGCAGGCAGGAATGAAGGCAAGTAGGCAGTCAGGCAAGAAGAGAGAGTTATTTAGTTGTTCACACTGGTTGTTTTCCCCAGGATCCAGGACTCAAACCCAGGGGCAGATGGCTTGCTTCTTTGGAGGCGATTGACCTAACCACTCCTCCACGCCTCCACCAAGGTGCACTTATTAGCATCTCCTTTATGGCTGCGTAGCCTTCCATTGTGTGGATAGACCACATTTGGCTTGTCTGCTCACTGCTTGATGGACCCAGGGTTGTTTCCACCTCTATCTCTTGTGAACACCGTGGCCATGAAAATGGTGTACCTGTATCTCTTTGAGTCCCTGTTGTCAGTTCTTTGGGGAATAAATATAGGAACAGACTTGCTGGGTGATATGGAAATTCCGTATTTGGTTTTTGGAGAACTGCTAATCTGTTTTCCAGGCTGAACGCTTTGCAGGCAGTGATCCCTCATTGCCCTAGCACCTGCATCTTGCATTTAGGACTTTGTTTTTTCTGGCCCTAGGACCAGGACCTGCTCCAGCCAGACAGGTGTGCCACCACATCTGCCTTCACACTGGGGCGAGGGCATCTCTCCCGCCTGGACCACCCTTCTCCTCCCTGTTGGACCTGGGGCAAGTCCTGCCTTCATTACCCTCCCTGCTGGCCCCAAGGCCATTCTCGTGAGTCTGATTCTGGGACCCATGACTCCCTCTAACTAATGGGGTTAGTAATCTCTGCATGAAGACAGTTCTTTTGTCCCCCCTCGTCCCCTGCTCTGTAGCTCTTTTGTTTGGTTACAAGCACACCCCAAGGACTATTCACATAGCAATGTCCTTGTCTGGGTCGCTTGATACTTGTTTGCAGAGGCCCACGATGGTCCAGCGCATGTGCAAGCTGAGGCTCAGCCATCAGCCATCTCCATGTGGCATCCTCTTCACTGGGAGGGATCTGGCTGGCCCTGGTGTAAGGACACTGAGCCGCCCATGCTGGCTGGCTGCCCCGGGTTCCCGGGGTGGAGACTGGCTGACTCCCCTCTTGGGCCTGTGCCCATTTGGAAGAGTGCCCTTGAGCGCTGCCATCGCTGAGCCAGGCCATCAGTTCACCCAAATGCCATGGTAGCTGAGCCGACTGAACACTGCTGTGAACTAGTGATGGAGAGGTAGGCAGCCACTTACTGAGCTCTGTGTGTGGACTCATGGACACTGAGCCTCTTATTCTTACAGTTGTTTCTGGACAGAAAGGGGCCACAGTGACGGGCACCCAGGCCAGCAACCCGGCACCAATTCTGCAGCCCGTGCTACTTCTCAACACTGGTGATTCTCCCTCTGAAGTATCTGTCCAGGGCTCTGCTTTAGGTCATCACTGTGGCTTCCTCTGTGGCTCCTCTGATTCTGGTTTGTACCTCACTCCAGTCTGCCTGATGACACAGCACGATCTTCCAGAGTTCCAATCTGAGCTGCACCCTCCAAAACTTCACCAGCATCTCCTCCTGCATCAGATTTTGGGCCTTGAGCTACTTCAGTTCTCCGAGCATGTGTCCGGCTCTCTCCCACATTCATATTTCACACAGATGGTTCCTTGGGTCTGGAACAATCTCCCAGCTCTTTGCTAGTCCAAATTCCCACTCATGCTCAAGGCTTCAGCTGAGACCTTCTCCCAGAGATACCTCTTGACCCCAATTCTTTCCCCACAACTTGTAAACTTACCGCCCTTCACAGCTCATAGTCACCAGACTGTTCGTGGTGTGTCCTCCTCGTCTGTCTCCCTCACTGACTTCACCGTGTCTTGTACGCTGTCACCAGCTCCTAGGCCAGACCTGGACATGGTGGCTGCTGGAGACCTAAGTGCCATGGGGTTGGGTGGGCCAATGGACAGGTGGGTGGAGTTCCTCTGTGGGTCCAGTGTCTCACATGGATCATGAAGCAGGAGTGCAGGTGGCCTGGGACAGCACCCTGCTCTCACAGGCAGGGGCTGGGTGCAGAGCTAACAGGGGCAGAGGTGACTTCCCCGGAGCTTCAGTAGGTCCAGGTTGGGGGAGACCAGAGTCTTTAGGAGGCTTTCTAGAAATCGTTGGGCTTCTTTCTCTTGAGCAAACATGATTAAATGTCTATTAAAGGCAGGTTCTTGTAAGAAACCAGGTCTGTGGGAGGCGGGGAGGCGCCAACAGTGACTCCAGTTGGCATGGTCTGGTTAGCCAGGCTGCTGGCCTGGGCCCCGTTCCCCTCTAGGCCTGGGCAGTCACAGGTGCTCACCAGCAGCTGGACTTCTGCAATGATGGGCACACCTCAAAGGTGGCAAGAGGGCTGGTAGTTTTGTTTCCTTCTGCCCTGTTCGTTATAAACATTTCATATCCTACTAGGTGGTTACAAACTTTATGGTACTTAAAACTGTTTGATTGTCAAGGAGGTACTTTTTAAACCAAAACCATATAGCAATGCTAATCACAAGGTAGTTACACATGTGTGTTCCAGGCAGGGTGGACCCGTGATGGGCAGACATGCCCCTCTCCCTGTGGCTGAGTGCAGTCACATTGGAGATGATAGAAGACATTTGATCTTGAAGCTTCTGTGAAAGTGAAGCCAAGTCCCCCCTACATCCCCCTTTGCCCCCCTTCTCCCCCACTGGGAAATGAGGACATGGGGATGGGGCCTGGAGGGGATGGAGCAAGTCACATTCCAGAGGCCAAGAGTTGCCAGGTTTGAGGACTGCCTCTCTTTGGACTCCCAAGTGCTGTTGGGGCCCATGGAGCAAATGCCATCCCTGGGGAAGCATGTCCTGGGGGTGAAGCGAGTCCCGAGACTGCCCTCTGGGACCATGTAGATGGTTTCTATGAGATTTCAGTTGTGTCTGAGCCCAATGTCCCATGGCTCACTGCGGACACCATGAGCCCTTCAGCAACATGACCGCATCGGGGTCACACAGTAACAAGGCAGAGGGTTGACCCTGGCTCTTCAAGGTCTGAGCTGTGCCTCTGGCAGGGGACTGTTTTAGAGCTCATCTTTGTGTCCCTGGGGCTAGCATGGAGCCTGGCATGTGATAGGGAGATGAGTAAGTCTTTGTTGAATGAATAATAGCAGGCCACATTTCTTAAGTGCCAGGAACTGTGCTAACTGTGCATCATGGTGGTTTCATTGAATCCTGTCCTTGCTCTGGGCAGCAGGTACTTTGTCTCCTATGTGCCAGAGGGTCAGCTAGAGTGCAGATAGGAAAGGATACCTGCCCCATGTCAAGTCACTAGTAACCGGAGCTGAGGTTTGGACCCAGATCGTGGGCCAGACCAGCACTGTCCTGTAGACAAGCCATGTGCACCTCCTGTGAAATTGCAAGATTTCTAGTCATTACATTAAGAGTGAAAGAGAAGCGTGCCCTGGTGGAGGAGCGGTTGGATCCACCACCTGCAGCTGATACAGTCCGTGCACAGCCCAGGGATCCCAGTTTGTGTTCTGGGTGCAGGGGGAAGAACCAAAATGAACTAAATAAAAGTGAATTCAAATGCTTCTTCTTCCTCTCTCCTTTCTGCCTGCTTGCTTTCTTTCCTGCCTGTGCCGTTCCTTAAAACAAAAAGAGAAGTAACAGAGAAGCAATTGACATGGCTTTCATATTTTCTTTAATCTAGTGTATGCAAAATATAATTTTCATGTCTAATCAAGATAAAAATGACTAGGAGAATTTTACATTCTTTTATTTCTTTCATGCTAAGTGGTCAAAGTCTGATGTGTATTTTAACTTAAGCCAAAGCTCAGCTGGGTCAAGCACTTTCCAAGTGTTCAGTTCCACTGTGTCCGGGGCTCTTGCTGGGAGGTGCAGCTCTGGGCCACTCTGCTGTCAGTGGGTGGCAGTGGTATTGGTTGTTAGACATTTGGAGCCACTGGAAGCATGTGGTCAGGGAGTAAAACTGATACGGGAACAGGCCCGAGTACATGTGTTGGTTCCTGAAAGCGCTCGCTGGGTCTGTCCCCAGGTGTGGGTACAAGGTGAGTGTGGCCACCTCCACAAAGGGCTGTCCCACCTGGGGCTGCCTCTGAAAATCGAGCATCTCATTGGGTGTGCTGGGAGGCCTGTGCAAAGGCCGACACCCTGGGTTTCCATCCCCCGAGCTGTGGGGAGGCTTTGCTGGCATGGAGACCTGGCTCTGAGTGGTGTTGCTTTTGGCCAAAGGCAGCTGCAAAGCTTCTGGAGCACAGAACAGGTACGATGTGTTCTTCAGAAAAGGTTAGGAGCTTTCAGACATAACAGGCTCGGAGGGCCCATGTCAGGAGTGAAGTCACCAGTCCCACACATCATGGGGCCAACCGTGGCTGACACATTTAAAGCACCTCAGCTTGGAGGTCCCAGGGGAGACGGGTGGCAGGGGGGTGGGGGTGGAGTAAGGAACTAGTGTGCTTTCTCAACTGGGTCTCTAGTGAAAAAGAGATTTGAAAGCTTTCCTGGGCTGATCCTAATGCAGCGGGACCAGTGAGAAGCGGTTCCCTTAGTCAGGCTTCCTCCAGTTCGGATTCCTGGCTCCGGGCAGAGATCGGAAGAATCTGTGGCCAGTCTCTGCCCAAACGAGGTTTCTGAAAAGGTGAGTTGGGGTTTGGAATAGTTAAGGCTGGCCAGGGGAAACGTTCCGTTATGATGACTTGATTTATGCCTCTGGAAACATTTTATGCTGAGGCCCATCTGCTGGCCAAACAGGCGTTTGGTGGGAAGGCCCAGCAAGGACGGTGGATGCTGGGCCCCGGAGAGGCCCTGACCAGGGACTGAATAGTCAGGCCAGTATGGCTGGTGGGGTCGGTGGTGCTGTCCTTAAAATCCCCCCCGGTGATGTGGGAATAGGGGCAGTGGCACGGGAAAAGGTGTGGTGGAAAACGTTTTAACATAAAAAATAAATAGCGATCTCAAATGATTTATAAGATTAAAAAAAATCCAAACTCTAGAAGCAGGAGGGAGGAGTAGGGCCTATCTGGGATGGGGTGGGGTGGGGACTGAAGCCCAGAAGTGACCCTGCAAGCGAGTTGGGTCCTTGCCCTGGTGGACAGTCCTCCAGCCAACCTGAGTCTCTGCTTTCCCATCTGCACAGTGGGGCAAATAACCAACCCCTTCTTTCCTGAAAGTTCAAATTCCATGCTGTGCATGTGGAAGCACTCTGGAGAGCAGCGCATCCCACCCATCCAGGGGAGGCTCCTTTTTGTGAAGACCACTGTGAATATTTTATTTTTATTCATTCCATCGTCTTAAGGTATTGTCTTGTTGTGTACTGGGATTTTTAAACTTTTCATTATGAAAAATTTCCAATGTATTTATAAATGGAAGGGCCAGTATAATGAACCCCTGTACCCTTCATCCACTTCCACGGTTCTTAATATTTCATCGGTGATTTTGAGGTCACTTCATAATAATCCCTTTCACTAATTGAGTTCTCAAAGTGCCTTAAATCCTTTGAAGGGAAATCTCACTGGACACATTTCTGAAAAATCTGCTCCCTTGCTGGGAGAAAAAGAGTTTTGCATATTAAGGTTTTGGGGCTCACCTGCTTGCTTTGTCTATAATTAACTTTTCAAGCAGCATCTGCTTGTTCCCAGGACAGTATGAATGCCCACCTGATGGCTCTTCCTTAAGATGAGGGCAAATGTAATTCTCTCAGGAGGTGGGGGACCTCTGTTGACTCTGCTTTTCAACTTGCTATAATTTGAAGGGAAAGGTTGTTCTGGAGTCTAAATGATTATTTACACAAGATACTTGGGAGTGGCTGGCAGGAGTAATGAGGGAGCTGGGTAGTCTGTTGTCTCCATCAGCCTGTCCCCACTCATTTCAGCCCGCCATGCAGGCGCCCCCTGGAAGTGGCCACTTGTGGGACTGGTACCCATTTCCTTGCTGGCTGCAGAGGTTTTGGAGGGAAAGGTAGGAGTGGGAGTGAAGGCCGACTGGGCTTCCTATCATCTACTCCAGCTCAAAGCTCCTATGTGTAATTCATGCTTCCTAACTCAGGGTTCATTTTCTCAACTATAAAATGGAGTTGATGATGGTACCTGGCCAGTATTACTCTAGGTGGTTGTGAGGGTCACATGTAAGCTCCAGGAGACATCCCATCAGTCTGTCCCCTAGAATAGTGTCTTGTACATAGTAAGTACTCAATAAATTTATATTGAATAATAAGAGGGAGGGAGGGAGGGAAGAGGGAGGGGATGGAGGGAGGGAAGAGGGAGGGCAGGGAGGGAGGAAGGGTGGAAGGGAGGAAGGGAGGAAGGAAGGAAGGGAGAAAGGAAGAGAGGGAGGGAGGGAGAAAGGAAGA
>RJWH01006158.1:0-18261 GCA_004363575.1 Solenodon paradoxus
CCCCTCCCCCTTCCAGAGCTTGAACATGATACCTTGGGATGTATATGGACTGAGCCCAACCACCACTCCACTAGGACCCGCCATTTTTTATTATATTCGCACAGGAGAATATATGCGTGTATTATGGGTTATATTAATTAACAACCATATTATAATTAATAACATAACAATATCATTTCAACAAGTTAACTTATCATTTAAAAACCAGAAGGGAGATGAGCCAGGTAGCCCCAAGTAAGAGTATCCAAAGAGCACTTTTAGCTTTGCTTATTGGCCTTTGGATCTCAAGCATGCGGTTTCCATAACAACATGGTTTTGTGTCTTTTTGGTATGAGAGAGGGATAAGGAGTCCTTTCTCTGCAACCTGGTTGACTCACTGCTCCCAGTACCAAGGATCTTCACCTTTCTGCCTTTATTCCAGACCTCCCACAAACTCCAAGCAGCCCCTGGAGATGCTAACTTTGGAAACAAAAAAGGGAGCTATGTGGGTAATGGAGTAAGATAACCAAGAATATTGGTGAAAAGGAGAGCCAGACCCTGGGTTCAGTTTCACGATCCTGCCCGCCAAAGACATTTCTATTTTCTCTCATGTGACACATATCAAGGATTTTATTCATTTTTAATCAAATACAACCTTTTCTCTTGAGTTCTCTTAACCAATACTACTAATTGTACTTGTTGAGAAACATGAATTAAGAAGAGTTACCTTACTAAGTCAGCCCTGCTTAGTCAAAGAGCAAACACAAAGGGCTTAGTGTTTAATAGACCCAGGTTCGGGACTACGCCACTGTGTTATCTTGGTTGGTTTCCTTTCTAGCACTGATTTTTTATTCCATTATTATCAAATGGAGATTAAATAAAATAATATTTGTGAACAGATTGGAATCGTACTTTTGGCTTTCATAAGGTAGGGAGTCCATAAATGTGGGGGTGATTTTATCATCAGAGTATTGTATTTTATAGCTAGTCAGTCACAGAATACATAAAGGGATCACTCGTTCAGGATGTTATTGAAAAAAAAAATCCACTATTGACTACTATGGCGTGGCACCTTCTGGCTAAATAATTTCCCTTGCCGAACAATCTTGATGATTTTTCCCTTTAAGAACTGGTTTTCAGGCAAGCCCTGGTGGCTTAGAGGATAATTCTACCAGGCGGGCGCAGTCCACCGACATCCCAAGGACGCGGGTTCGAAGCCTGGGGTTGGGGAGAACTATCAAGATGCACAACTAAAGTGAAACAAAGAAATGCTTCTTCCTCCTCTCTCTTCCTGCCTACTTACTCACTGTCATTCCTGTCTGCAGCTTTCTAGTCAAGAAAAACAACAGCAAAAATGTTTTCTTTCAGGCATGTGTCATCATATCACAAACTTAATCTGCATACTATTCGTTTTGTTTGTCAGTTACCCCACTAAAGTGTAAACGCTCAAAGAGCAGGAGTCTGTGTCTGTCTTGTCCACACCACTAGCATGCTGTTGACTCACAAGAACACCACATTGGATCTGGCTGGTCATTGGATCTGGTCTTCTAAAGAAGAACCCGTTGCTTCTTGATGGTGAGATCCCCACATTATCATTATATTGATTGTATTATATTGATTTCAATTTGGATACTCCTAGATTGTTTTTAACCAGAAAATGTATCTCCACCTGGCTTTAACCAGGTGGAAATCAATTGGCTCCAATAACAAGTCCACTTATGGAGGAGACTTCAAGTCTGGTTTGACCCACTAGTTTCTGCTCCATTCGCTGTGGCTCAGTCCCACATAGGTCTTGTTCATAGGCTAGTGGAGACAGGGCAGCTTCAACGCTGGTTTCACTTCCTCACACAGCTACATCCAGAGACGAGAGACCACTGTATCACCGGGCCTCGTCTAAATCACTGAGCTTCACAAGACTGAGTGGGCCATTTCCTAGCCATAAACCAATCCTTGTCTCTAGGAGACTGTCATACCCTGACCTAGGTCTGTGCTCCTGGGTCATCGTAATTGGTTTTTATAAGCCAGGTGCCTCCATTTTCGTGTTTCCCTGGAGTGGAGGGTCAACACCTAAAGTGGCTTCTGAATGGCAAGAGGAGGCGTAAAGAGTACTGAGGAGATAAAGCAATTTATCTCATAGCTTCCTGTACCCTGTGCCTTCAATTTTCACAATTGGTAATTTTGAAAAATGTAAGTAAATGATTAAATGAATAAGCTGGGTTTCCTCTGCCAGGGAAAAAAAGAATATCCAAAAAAGCCTATAAAAGTCAAGACTTGAGGTCCATGACAACTGTGACCTAGGTTGGCAGTGCCAGAAGAATTTCCAAAAATAGAGTGAGTATATTCGTCAGGGTTCTCCAGAGAAACAGAACTAATAGGATGCATATATAAAAAAAGATTTATTACAAGGAATCATCTCACAGTTATGAAGGATGAGAAGTCTAATCATAGGAAACCAGTGGTATTATTGTGGGTCTGAGTCTGAAGGCCTGAGAACCAGGAGATCTAATGGTTTAAGTTCAGTCTTGAGTCCCAGTTCAAAGACTGACTGTTTACAGTTAGGCAAAGAGATAAAGAGAATTCTTTCTTACTCAGTCTTTTATTCTACTCAAGCCTTCAACAGTTTAGATGAGACCTACTCATATTAGGAAGAGCAATCTGAGTCAATCATTCTACGGATTCATATGTTAATTTCATGCAGAAACACCTGTGCAGACACACACAGAAATAACATGTAACCAAATATTGGGGCACCTTATGACCTAGACGAGTTGACACATAAAATTAACCATCATGGGCACATCCTGGTGGCTCAAGTGTTAGGTCTGTGGCTGCGGTGTTGTAATTCACATAAAGCCCAAGAACCCAGGTTCACGATCTGGGCCCAGATGGGAAACCACCAAAATAGTTAACTGTATAGATACATAAAAATGCTTCTTCCTCCTTTCTCTCTGCCTGCCTACTTGCTTCATTTCTACCTGCTTCATTCCTCTTTAAAACAAAATAAAATAACCAATACAGTGGGTCTTAGTCAAATTGTAGAAGACCTTGAATGGACTTACCCTTTAGTTATTCAGTCATTCTCACACACTCATTGATCTCCTACTCCCCAGACTGTGCGAGACATGGGTATCAATGGTACAACATTGGAGACCTCCTTTACTCAGGGCTCATCCGCCAGTTCTCCAGGGAGACCCACCAGCTACCTGCTCTGGGTCCCCCGGCTCCTTTGAGTCGGCAGGAATTATACAGACAAGCCTCAGAGCACCGTCCTAAATGCATGCATTCACTTAATGAAACCTCAAACAGTTCTTTGCGGTGGGCGCTAGACAGTCCCTGTTTAACAGAGAGCTGAAGTGATTTGCCCAAAGACACAGAGCTAGTAAGTGGTAGAGGGGAGACCTGAAAGGTCAGGCCCGCTCCAGATGGCAGGCTCCTAACCACCATGTGATAAATGCCCCCACTGGGCACATTCATTATCCCCATGTTACAGGGGAGAAGACTGAGGCTCAGGCTAGGATGGGCCATGGAGTTTAGGAGCCAAATCTGAAAGGGCCGGTAGCAGAGATTGGGCCTCCCAGCCCAGCCCCACACTTCCCTGCAGAGGCCTCTGTCAAGGCAGCAGTCAGATTGTATAATGTTAGGTATATAAATGACTGTCTCCATTCTGCAGCAGAGTCTCCTCAAGAGTAAAGTCCTAGGCGCAGAGCAGTGGCTAAATCAGCTACCTCCAAAGGAGCAGAGTCCACGTACATTCCCAAGGACCCGGGTTTGTGTCCCAGGTTAGGGGAGAACAACTAAAGTGAGCAACTAAATAAAATTAAAGTAGAGATGCTTGTCTCCTCTCTCTTCCTGCCTGCCTGCCTGCTTACTCACTTCATTCCCGCCTGCAACTTTCCTTAAAAAAAAAAAGTCCTCATAATCCCCCTCAGCTCCAGCACAGTTTTAGCATTTGATCCAGTGTGCATGTTTGCTGAATGAATACAATGATGAGCGAATGAATGAACAAATGAATGTCAGTGGCGTTCCCAGGCCTGGGGTAGGACCCGTGATTTGAAGGGCTTAGAAATATTCTTAGCAAATTGAGGGGAAGGGGCTGAGAGCCCGCTTCCTCCACCCCAGAAGGAAACAAAACCCTTCAAAGGGAAGAAAGAAAATGGGGCGTAGCAAGGATTCCGGGCTGGATTCCATGACGTCACCTTCAAGCTGGAGGTCTGGACGGGTAAACAAAGGCTCTTGTGACCTGCGCCCCGGCTGAGCTGGCCGCTGGGCCGGCCTGGGGGAGGCAGTGAAAGCGGCCTGCCTCAGCGTGGGCCTCCACCCCAGGCTTTCGCCCAGGCGCCTCTGCATTCAGCAGGTATCTCGTCCAAGGGAAAACCAGGACAGGAAATCACGTTGCCATGGAGACCAGAGAGGCCCTTCCAGACACAGGGGAAAATAAACACACTCTGGTAGGACTTAACCCCCACCAAGCCAGGGTGGCCTCCCTTCTCATTGGAGACACCCTGGTTTTCACTAAAAATGCTCAGTGGCCTCCCTTTCAAGGGCCTTCAGCTCCAAGGACTGGGCAGCAACGCCATCCACTCAGGGTCTGGGGGTGGTGTCAGCCCCAGGCTGAAGAAGGAAGCCCATTTTCACTCAGACCTCAGACCTCCCTGGGCTCCTTCATGGCTGGGGCTTAAAACAGACAAGGACTAACATACATATAGTGCTTGCCAGGTGCCAGGCACATTGCCACACAGTTTAGGTCTATTGCTTCAATCACCCTCCTAGTGAGGAAGTCTCTGCTAGGAATTATCATACCCATTTTACTGATGAGGAAATTGAGGCTCAGGGAGATTAAGTGCCTCACCCAAGCTCACCAGATAGTTAACAGCACTCCAGAATTTAAAGCACTTTGAGAGTTATTGGGTATTGCGCTGAAGAGCACAGGCTTCTGGGAACTGGGGGTGAATTCATGTGGTAGAAAGGGTTTATCATTTATTTACTTATATTAATTTATTTAAAGGAAGGAAACAGGCAGCAATGAAGGCAAGCAGGCAGGCAGGAAGAAGGAGGAAGAAACACTGGTCTACCCATTTAGTTGTTCATGTTGGTTGTTCCCACTCGTCCTGGGCTGTGAATCCGAATCCTTGGGCTCTGTGTGAACTATACCATCTAGAGCGACAGACTTAACGGCTGAGCCACCAGGGTGCACCTCATTTTATTTTTTTAAATTAAATTTCTTTTCTCCCTTCCTTGCTTTTTTTTTTTTCTTTTGCTGTCTTTGTTTTAAAAAAGAAAGTGAAGAAGAAGGAAGGAAAAGAACACAGGGCCCTGAGCCTCCAAAACTAGCCGTGTGGCATTGGGCAAGTTGAGTCAATTCTCTGGGCCTCAGTTTCTCCACTGGTGTGTAATTACCCACGTTGAAGGGCTGCTGTGGCACTAAATTTGATGCACATTTACTGAGCACCTACTGAATATTTGGCTCTATGTTGGGCCCTGGAAGTACAGGGAAAACAAAGACAAATGTAGTGCCAGTATCTCACAGCCTGTGGACAGGCAGGTGCATTCAGGAAAAAGGCCCCTCAGGAAAGCCTGAGGCAGAAGGAGTTGGCTCCTTGAAAGAACTGGAAGGAGGCCAGAGGGGCTGAAGTTCCCAGCAGCACGGAGACGAGTGCCAGAAACTGGATCAGGTCGGGGCCAGGGAAGATTGATCTAACTGGGAGAGACAGCCAGGTTTCATGTGCACTCTGAGGAGGCTGTCCTGCCTGCGGGGGCCTAGACTCAGGCCAGGGGGCTAAAACTGTCACTACCTGTATGGCCTGGGAATGAAGAATGGTTTTTACACTTTCAAGTCATGGAAAAAGAATCCAAAGAATATGATGAGTGATATGTGATAATTACATGAGATGCCAATTTCAATGTCTGTGAATAAAGTTTTATTGGAAGTCACCCTCGTTGGCTGAATGTCTCTGACTGCTGGGCAAAGCTTGAATAGCTGGGACAGAGATTAGGGTCTACAAACCCCAATATATTGAGTATCTGCTCCTTTACAGAAGAAAGCTGCAGAGCCTCTGGTTTTGGGGTCCAGAGTCTGATTAGGTGAGAGGATAGATCGGGACCCTTGAAGGGGAGGTGACCCAACCGTAGAAAGTGCTGGGCATTTAAAGTAAGGCATGGTTTTTTGTTTTTGTTTTGTTTTGTTATTGTTTTGTTTTGTTTTTAAGGGAGGAAGGGAGAGGAGGAAGCAAACATCTTGATTTATTTCCTTGTTCATTTTGGGTTTTCATCCAGGCCCCAGGTCTTGAACCCTGGTCTCAAACCCTGGTCTCGAACCCACATCTCATACCAGGGTGTCTGATCTGTACATGGTCCACACACCAGCGCCTCAGCTGCCTGAGCCACAAGGGTGCACCCCAATAAGTTTTTTTGGTTTTTTATTGTTAAGAAAGGTAGAGGCAAGAATGAAGGTGAGTAGGCAGGCAGGCAGGCAGGCAGGGAGAGTAGGAAGCATTTTTATTTATTTTACTTAGTAGTTCATCTTGGCTCTTCTCCTGGCCCTGGGATGTGAACCTGGGGCCTTGGGATATATGTGAACTGCGCTCCGCTAGAGGCAGCAGATGCGCCACGGTCCTCCACAGGGGTGCGCCAATAAATTATGTTTTAATTTGGAGTCCTCACAGGCCCCTGGGGTCAGTCCTGGGGTTAGGGTGAAGAACCGGAGGATAGAGATAAGAGCTAAGGAACCTGCCCAAGGTCACACAGCCAGCCAGTAGGTGACAGCCAGGCTCTGACCTCCAGATCAGACTTGGCTCCGCACTCTGCCACCAATCCCGGGATTTTCATGGTGCGGCTAGTGTCCCTGGGGATACTTAGGTACTGCCTTGTCATAGAGGCTGCAGGGGGTCTCTTTCCACCACTGCAAGCTCTTCAGATGCTGCTCGAGGTCAGGGAATTTCCACTTTGGACAAAGTTTTGTGCTGGCTACTGACCCACAGATCTAAGCTCCAGAGCGCCCCAGAGCACAGGGCTCTGGAGCCTCCAAAACCGGCTGTGTGGTCTCAGGCAAATGGATTAGTCTCTCTGCGCCTCAGTTTTCCCAACGAAGTGGAAGTGCTGAAAGGATTGTTGGGAAGATAATCTCAATGACACATACACTGAACACTTACTGTGGGCTGCATTGCCTGTGCCTCGGAAGATCACGCCCATGTTTTATTCAAAGGGGTCTGTTGCCCTCTGGCTTCTGATTGGTTTTGAATAAGAGGAAACCCCAAGAGCTGGGGGGAGAGAGGAGAGTGGGGTTGGGTTATCTCTTCTCCAGTTTTCTCCCTGTGAGGTATCTGGGTACCCAAGGGTGACAGTTCCTGCCAGCAGGCCCTGTCCACATTGACTTCTCAGTCTCCAGGGCACAGTGGTCACCTGCAGACCTAGGGGTCACAACAGAGCCCACGGTAATTGGCCCCTGAGGATGCTTGTGGTTTTATGACATCCAGCCTTTCCACTGGAAAGAGTCCTTTTATTAATTGCTCCTAAATTGCCTAATTTGAATGTGTCTTCTTCTTCCTGCGGGGGCTCTGACTGATACATTCAGCGTTGAAATTAATTCCCCAAGCATGCCCGGTAGGCTCAGCACATTCTGCCTGGTCTCATAAAAGACCTGCTCTCTAATTCCCCATACAATATTTATAGGTGAGAATTCCATGACAACTTGAAGTCAGAGATTAATTATATTCCACTCTGGTGAGAGTCTGGGAGACCCATATACTGATGGGTGGGACGGTGATACAGAGACGCCACATGCAGAGGAATTCAGCAGTATCTTCAAAATCCGAAGATACCCCTTTTGACCCAGGAATTTCATCTCTAGGAATTCAACTCAAGTGAATAATCATACTGACAAAGTACGTGAAAAAGACGAACTATGGTGGAACCAAACCAAGTGTCTATCAGTAGTTGACTAGATGAATTAACTCTCTCCTGGATATTTATTGTAAACCTACTGAGTCTCAGGCCCTGTTCCTGCCCCTAAGGATATAGCAATACATGAATTTGATGAATCTTGTTCTCATGTAGCTTACGTCTTAGCATTGGAATTAATTACAACATGCATACAAAATGAATGGCACATGTAGAATGAATATATATATATATATATATATATATATATATATATAATTAATTAATGCCGTGCAACTAAGCAAAGAAAATAGTGGCTTCCTATGTATAGAGGTAGAGAAAGATGTCCACAATATATCTATCCTTAATTTTAAAAATCAGGCTATAGAATAGTAAGCAAAATAGTGTCCCATTTTATTTATTAGATTTAGAAAAAAAGTATAGAAGAATATAAAAGAAACTTAATAATTAATTGGGAGATGAGAGTAATCATAGATTTTTATTTTTTATACAGTGTATTATTTGATTTGTATAGAAATAAGTTTTAATACTAAAAAAGACATTTATGTCGAACAATAAAACCTCTATGCCTATTTCCTTTCTTTTAAAATAGAATTTACTTTCGAAATTACAAAGAAATATATTACTTGCATAGAAATTTCAAAAATTACAAAATTTAATTCCTTAATGACCACGCCGGGGTAGGCATAATTATTGGTGATATACTCACTCCCTGATTTATTTCCACACAATTGATGTGTAGCTATAGGAAAGCTAGTATTGAGGTTTTTTCTTTTACATGAATGATTATCTTACAGTAAGGATTATTCTGCACCTTACACAACATTGGATTTAAAAAACCCCCATGTCTTATAAATCCTTTTCGCATTAGCACAAACATGATTTCTCTTAACCACTCCGGTATTCATACTACGGAAATATTACAGTTAACTTAAGCCATAGAGGGCTTAGAGCTTGCGTTTTGATTTGAGACAAGTCACCTATTAGTCTTTTCTTTTTCTTTTTCTTTTTTTTTTTTTTAAGGAAAGGTGCAGGTAGGAATGAAGACGAGTAGGCAGGCAGGCAGGAAGAGAGAGGAAGAGGAAGCATCTCATTTTATTTTTATTTAGTTGCTCACACTGGTTATTCCTTCTGGAGCTGGGTTGTGAACCTAGGTTCTTGGGATGTATGTACACTGCACTCCTTCAGAGGTGGTGGAACAAACTACAACTCACCAGGGCGTGCTGAATATTTTCTTTTTAAAAGAAATGATTCGCTGAATGAGTCACAGTCCACAAGTGGAGGAAATTGTACACCGACACGAGTATCAGAAGACAAGAGTCGCTGGGGGCCGTCTGGGAAGTGACCTACCATTGGAAAGATGTTCCAGCAATACATGAACAATGACTATTAAGACAGATGATAGCGGAAATACAGGTAGGTTAAAGAGTTAACTCAAAAAAGATGCACAGTCATATCTACACTGGAACACTATGCAGCCCTGAGAAGAGATGATACCCCGTCATATGAATCAACACGAATGGAAGGAGAGGGGATGATGCTCAGTGAAACAAGTCAAGAGAAGAAAGATAGACACCAGATGACCTCACTCATAGGTGGAATGTGAAGAGACAAAACAAAGGAACAGATGAAACAAAACCAACCCGGAAACATCTGCAACAGAACTGAGGTGACCAGTAGGGAACGGGGCGGGTGGGGACACATGGTGGCGGAGCCCACTGGACAATGGGGAAGAACATGGTGACTTGGTGGAGGGCAGGGTGTGTTGACATATATCTCAGAAATAGGGAACCTATACAAAGGAAATTATTTTAATTTGTAGAATAATTATTACGATAAAACATAAACTAAAACAACAAAGATGTACAGAGCACACACGTTGGCGCCCAGGCACCGCTCTAGGTGCTGCGGAGAAAATGGCGAACAGGACAGATCAAGTTCAAGTCATCATGGAGTTCACAGTAGAGCAAAGGTAAGACAAAGTAACCAGAGAGCTAAGGAATAGAAGACACAGGACAGCGATCATGAGATCCATAAGCTATTTCACAGGCAGACTTACCACAGAATGACTGACTGGATGTGGTGAGTGAGGGAGAGGGGAGGAGTTCGGTGTGACCCACATATTTCATGGCAGGACAATGGACTTAGGGAACGACCCAAAAAAAAAAAAAAATCCCGTAAGGGACATGTTGCATTTAAGGAAGCCACGGGACAACCATGTGATATCCAAAAGGCAATTGGACCCCAACCCAGAGCTCAGAGTCGATGTCTGAACTGGAGACAGAAAATAAGACCTTAGTGGCACAGTGGCAATATTCAAAGCCACATGAGTGAATGCAGAGAGAACAAGGAAGGCTAGTAGAACCCCGAGGAACAGTAACAACTAAAATAGATAAAAGGAAAGTGAAGATAAAAGAGCGGTCAGAGAGACGAGGGGGTGTCACAGGTTCTGCAGGAGAAAATCACAGAAGGTAAGGGAGTGATCAGCAAAGTCAAACACAGTCAAGCAACGAAGGTATCTGTTGGGACGCACCCTGGTGGCCTAGTGGTTTAAACCAGGCGCAGTCCACATGTATCCCAAGGTCCCGGGTTCAAGACCCAGGTCTGGGGAAACAAACAATGATGAGCGACTGAATCAAATAAATAAAGTGCTCCTTCCTCCTCCCTCTTCCTTCCTGCCTACTCACCTTCATTCCTGCCTGGTCCTTTCCTTTGAAAATAAATATCTATCTCTGTTGGTACAGAAAGAAGGGCATTGTGACCATGATGAGAACACTTTCAGTGGGAGTGGGAAGGAGGAAGGTGGAGGCGTGATCGAGAGGTGAGAAAGTAGAGGTAGTGTAACTCGCACTTGACTGTTTTTATTCTGTTGGCAGATACGTGAATTCTGAGGCATTATCTGAATTAAATGTTCATCCTTGAAGTTATTTTAGCATCTAGGAGGTTGCCAGCTCTTGCCTTTTCATTCAGCCCTAATGCTTTTGTTGGGAAGAGTTTTATTAGATGAGAAGAATAGGACTGCTCTCAGCCTGCGGGGAAGGAGTTGGAAAGAAAGTCAGGGTGGCCCCATCCTTCTGGATGGTGGTAGGGAAGTTGTGTGACCTCCAGTCAGCAGAGGAGCAAAGGTCTCCAGGAGTGCAAAGGTCAAGGGAGGGTGAATTCCTAGAGCCCATGTCATACTCGATGCCCCATATCTAAAATGAATCCTGTTCCAAGGCTGAACTCTTTGCACATCCTTCAACAACCTGGAATCTTAGGATACTCAGGTACTGATCATCTAAGTAGGAAGAGTCATGGCTTTCCTTTTTTTTTTTTTTTTTTTTTTAAGAGAGGAAAGAAGAGAAAGGAGGAGGAGGTAGTTTTATTTATTTATTTATCTTTGGTTGTCAATCCTAACCCCATATCACTACTTTGGGTCTTGAACCCAGATCCTTATGCTTTACGTGGTCCACGCCCCAGCCACTGGCTTAGCGCCTGGGCCACCAGCGTGTGCTGAACCACAGCATTTCTCAAGCAAAAAGCACTTTGGTCATTTTCAAGCAATTCCATTTTTTTTGTTATCTGTCCACTAGAGACCTTGTTTCCTAGATGGCTCTTCCCCTGCCCACCCCCTCAATGTCAGGATCAGCAAACTGCTTGAAATTGGCGGCACTTGTTGGAGTATTTGGATAGACTGACTGGGATGGTTGCCTGGGTAACTTTTCCATGTCATTCTGTGATACTGTCTCAAAAAGTTTACTTCACATAATTGGTCACGTTCAAACCAATCTGTGTGAGTGTTGGGTTTGTACACTTTAAGATAATAAGTAAGGTTTAAAATGATGACTTTACAGGGTCTCCACTCCTGTCCCATCACTTTGAAAAAGCTCCCATCTTGGTGAGCCCTGGTGGAGCAGCGGTTAGGTCAATCGCCTCTGTAGGAGCACAGGTCACAAAAACGGGTTTGAGTCCTGGGTCCAGAGGAAGCAACCAGTGTGAACAGCTAACTCAAAATTAAAAATGGAAATGCTTCTTCCTCCTCTCTCTTCCTGCCTGCCTGCCTACTGCCTGCATTCCTGCCTGCACCTTTCCTTTAAAATGAAAAAAAAAAACAAAGACCATCTACCAGCTTGTATGTGTCTCCATTGCAGGGGAGAGGAAAGGATGTCGCTCCCCCCCGCACCTCCCCCTCCCCACAGAAGCCCAGTCTCTGTTACTTGCAAAGTCCCTTTCTAGTTAGTTAATCCCAGCCAGGGAAACTGGTAGCTCACTGTTTGTGAATCCACTGAATCACTGAATATATTTTATTTATTTATTTATTTAAGTTGTCTAAGAGGAAAGAAGGAAGGGAGGAAGAAGCATTTTAATTTTATTTTTTGCTCTGAGTTGTTTCAATTTGATAACCCACTCTACCTCTTAGCCCCAGGTCATGAACTTGGGTCCCTGAGCCATAGATGGTCCACACCCCAGCCGTCTCAGCTGCCTGAGTCACCAGGTGCGCCCAATTTTATTTTCAATCACAAGTTGGAAGTAAAAAGTAGGCCATTCGTAAACACTACCAGCACTTGACCTGACTTGGCTTTATATGGGGAAGTAGCATTTAGAAAGAGGTACCCAGCGTTGGGAAATTTGAGAACAAATTTGTCCTTGGCATTTTCATTTTTCCTTCCAAATAATCATGTCCAAACAGCTGTTTTGTTTTATTTTCAACCATTCCGATTTTATTAATACATGTTTAGCGAATGACTTGCCCTTAGGATCTGAAAGCAGCTACATTTTGCAAAATGTTATTGTCAGGACTTGTAATCTGTAGATGGGAGAGATTCATGATGCTTCCAGGTCTGATGTGATGTCCCTTCAAACAGGCTTTTGTCATCCAGAAGAGTACACCTTCTAGGGAATTTGGGGCAGCCCCGCCCATTTCATCTTTCCCCTCCCTCTCTTCTCACAATAATGATTCTGGGAGGTGAACCATTGCAATTTTTTTTAAAGGAAAATTACAGGCAGGAATGAAGGAGAGCAGAGGCAGACAGGCAGGAAGAGAGAGGAGGAAGAAGCATTCCATTTATTTTACTTAGTTGTCATCTTGATTGTCCTTGTCAGCCCCAGGGCATGAACCTGGGACCTTGGGATGTATGTGGACTGCACCCAATGGCATGTTGAACCTTTGCTAAGTAACAGCATTATTTCAAGCTTTAAACTTCAGGTTTTTTTCCATTACACTGAATTCAAAAACCCCATGATCACATTCTTCTCTTCGTTTTTCTCTTCTTGAACAATGTCCTCTGCATTTCCCAAGTTCTTCTTTTGTTGCATTCATAAACTGTCTCCTGTGTCATTTCTGCTTCTCCTGCATCAAATGCATTTTTTATTAAGTTGATAGGTTTCCTTTGTATCCACTTTTTCCACTCTTGACCTGGTGCCCGTCCTTTCATCACATTAAGTACTGATCATTTTGCAAACACACCACCTTGTGTGCAGTAAATCTTCATGTCAGGAGAAATATTTCCTTCTGAGCTCTTTCATCTTGGTAATTCATCTCATGCTATTAAATATTTTCTTAAGTCCCCAGGGTTTTATTTGTAATCACTGATCATCTATTCACTTAATTTGTGGCTCTACCCATGTGTTGGCAGAATGTCTTTAAGATCGAGAAGATGCTTCACCACAATTTGGAGGAGGAGGACATTGGGGCAATCGGTACAGGTCACTAACCCTGTCTCAATAACATATTGAAGACGAGACCCTATCTCACTGCTTTCAGAAGCCCTGACATATAGTAGGTGGCTATTAGGAGTTGTCAAGTCTTTTCCAGTTGATGCTAAGATTCGACCAGGATGAGAATCACTGTGTAGCTCGTGGCTTGTTAAGGATCAATGGAGACTAAAACACCCAGCAAAGCTAGCAACACGGCATTAAATTTTGAGCCAAGCACAGATAAAACGATGACGACACTTATTCAGTTCAAATCTGTTCTAATTTTATTTTCTTAAAGTGGAAAAATGACAGATCACAGCAGGAATCTTTAAGGTCTGTGGTTAAATCGTGCTGAAAGTAAACGTTGGACACAATGCTTTAAAGACATACTCTTGACGACACTGCTAATGTTGATGGTGTAATTGATATCGACAACCTTTTTAAATGCTACAGGAATTATGGATGGTAGTTCCTGACTTTCTATTAAGGCTACATCCAGAAATATGCTTCAGATGGTAATTTCCTGCTAGGCTCTGCTGTTAAGAACTGGACACAACGTAAGTGGGATGAAGGCGGCTGTTTTTATTTTATTTACAGCTGCATTCCTTGAGCCAGTGAGCATCCTCTAGATGCCTCATGATTTATTTCCTTCCTTCCTTCCTCCCTCCCTCCCTCCCTCCCTCCTTTCCTTCCTTCCTTCCTCTCTACCTCCTTTCCTTCCTTTCTTCCCACTCTCCCTCCCTCCCTTCTGTTCAAAGAAGCATTTTTCAGAAAGGAAGGGGAAAAGGAGGCACCTTCATTTACTTATTTTTGGTTGTCTCCCTCCTCCACCAGCCCCAGGTCCTGAACCAGGTCCTTGGATTTTACATGACCTATGCCCCAGCCACAGGCTTAGCACCAGAGCCAACAGGCATGCCACAAAGTTATCTCTTGAATGAATTGCTGAAGGCAAGTTTTTCTGCTTGCACTGGTGAGATTCTCACACCAGGCAGAACCTGATTCCTTACCTTTGCCTGGGAACGAGTCTCCCCGAGAAGCCCTCTGGCATCCTGAGGTATGCAAGGCCCTCCCTCTCTGGGAGACTGGAACCGTGTTCCAGAACAAGAGCTTCGAAGCCAGGTAGGTGGCTCAGATCTGAGTTCATCGGACACCCATGAGCGGGGTGACCTCGGGCCTTGGGCAAGTTACTTCATCTTTCTTTTCTACTCTTCCTCAAATCTCCTACATACAGAAGAGTTAAAAGAATAATGCTGCTATGACCCATGTGAATTATTGATGACCCAATGATGAATCAATCACTAACATTTTGCAATATTTGCTCTGTGTGTGCGTGTTTGTGTGTGTGTGTGTAAATACGAGATAATACAAAAATAAATATTTTATCTTTGTTTCGTGTTCCTAATACACTGCTCCTAAATCCTTTGGAATCTCACGGCATGCCCGGATGGAGGAGCAGTTTAACCAGCCCCCGCAGTGCGGCGACTGTCCACATACATCCCAAGGACCCTGGGCCAAGGTGAAGCACCCAAATGAACAACTAAATAAAACAGATGAAGTGCTTTTCCTCCTCTCTCTTCATACTTGCCTACTCACCTTTATTCCTGCCTGTACCTTTCCTTTGAATAAAATCGTTTGGAATCTCTAGGGGGTGAGTATCATCTGGATGTTAATGAGATGGGGTGGAGGGTGACAGAGACTTCCAATATGGGACATGGCCATCATGATGACCAAGGTATGATCAGAGGGTTGGGACTTTCAGTCCTGTCTCTGACTTCTGCAGGGGGAGGAGGGGTGGAAGACAGCTGGTCACCAATGACAATGACTTCATTCTGTCTAGGTCATGAAATTTCCATCAAAACCTCTGAGTGACAGTGTTCCGAGCCTCTGAGCTGGGAAACAAGTTGAGATGCCGGGAGGGAGGAGCCCCTGAGAGGGCAGGGAGCCTGGCTCCCCTTCTTCCAAAGCCTGCCCTTTATGTCTCTTCCCTTTGTCTGTTTCGGGGTTGTGTCTTCCAATACACCAGCCAGTGTAGGTACAGCTCCTGAGTTCTGTGAGTCCTTCTGGTGAATGATCGAATCTGTGGGATCCCTGATGAGAGCCGGGCCATCAGAAGTGCGGTGACAACGCGTGACTGGGTCTGAAGTGGGGGCCGTCCTGTAGGAGGGAGTCTTCAACCGGTGGGGTCTGTGTCCCAGGAATGTAGCATCAGAGCTGACTTGAATTGCTTGTAGGACAGGCTGCTGCATCTAGATTCAGAGAAGTGGCTGTCGGGGCTGGGAAACATCCCAGAGTAAGTGCATGTCCAAATAAGTTACAGGGATCACAAGAGTGCTCCCCCATATTGTGGTCCTGCTCCCCCACATTGTGGTCCGTCTCCCTGAGAGGTCACAACATTCTCCTATAGAAGTGCAGTGACAGTATCACATTTAAGGAAAAGTAACAACCGTCTCCTCCTGTCATCTCATATGTAGTTCATACTCAAATTTCACCAAATGTCCTTTAAATGTTCTTCATGACTGTTTTCATTTTCCATATCAGGGTTCCATGTAGGCTTACACTCTGCATTTCATGGGGTTTTTTGCATTTCGTTTTTATGTCTCTTTACTCTTCTTTTTTTCCTTTTTTCCCCCCTACATTTTCTTAAATGGCATTGCTACTTTTAAAGAGTCCAGGTCAATTGTCCTGTCGAATATTCCACATTCTGGATTTGTGTGATGGTTTCCTCGGGATGTGATAATTTTCTGGGCCTTCTGTCCTTCTCTGTAAAATGACTGCAGTTACAGAAGCTGTCACATGGCTGCCATCATATCCTACAACACAGTCCAAAATGCAAAATGCAAAATGCAGTAAAGCTGTAAAAGCTTAGTACTGGGGTGCACTCTTGTGGCTCAGGCAGCTGTGATGACTGGGGTGTGGACCATGTAAAGCCCAAGGACCTGGGTTTGAGACCTGGGGCAGGTTATGTGCGGGGCCAAAATAAACAAACAGATTGATGAATACTTCTTTCTCCCCTCCTTCTCCTCTCTTTCTCCCTCTCTCTTTCTCTCTAAGGAAAGGTGCAGGCAGGCAGTCAGGAAGAGAGAAGAGGAAGAAGCATTTTATTTACTTGTTCATCTCGGTTGTCTCTCCTGGTCCCGTGTTGCCAAACCTGGGTCCCTGGGACATCTGTGAACACCACGGGCCAGAGGCGGCTGACTTATCCACTAAACCACCAGAGTGCACCACCTTTCTTTCTTAAAAAAGAAAAGCTTAGGACAGTGTACACAGTCAGCACTCAATAGATGGTACGACTGTCATCGTCTTCACCCTGTAAGGCCCAGGCTCCAAGCTGCATTCACCCACGAACTGTCCTGGTCCTGTCCTCCCTCTTCCAGTTTGTCTAATGCTGTCTCACTCTGCTCCTTTTGTCCTGGAGAACTTGATTGATTGATCCTGAAGCACACAAACTCTGAGTCTCTCCAAGAACTGGACTTTGACCTGATCTAGCCTCCAAAGGCCAACTTCTCACATCAGGATCACAATCTGATTATGCAAAGTGGCCGGACCCTAGTGTGGCACTAGCCGCTGTGGTGCCCACCCAGGGAGGAAGGGGGCGCTTCGTCCTCCTTGGCATGGTGATGACCTTGGTGCTGCAGTTGGCGGTGCGAGGCTGCTGCAGTGCTGATGGAGAGATGCTGGGGGAAGGAGATTGGCTGCGAGAAAGGTGAGGACTGGGCTCCCAGCCAGATGCTAATTGCGATGGCCTGGGGGTGCCGGCGCCCACTGTCAGCGTCATCTAAGGAAGTGGGGGGCTGGGAGGAGTTGGGGTGAGAGGGACTGACAGGTTGGAGAGACCCACTTGTCCCCCTCGGGTCCACTGCCTTCAGACCCCAGCTGCCTGCGAGCCCGGCTGTCGCCATAGCAACAGCAGCAGCTGATGCGTGAGGCCTGGTCAAGCTAGCGCCAGTATTTTTCCATCTGAATGTCACTGCTTCAGTGAAGCTGGAGTCCAGAGGCTGGGGATGGCGTGGGTGGGGCCCGGGGTGCTGGAGATGGAGGAGAGACGGGAGAGTTCGCAGATATTCTACCGAATTTCTGGGCATTCCAGAGGGGAGGGAAGCAGGTTTTTTACATTGCCGTGATGAGACATAATTTAAATATTCACACTGCTTCCTAATTCCCTTACATTATACATGAAGTGCTGAAGCCGCTGAAGCCGCAGTGTTGTCGTCGGTTGCCTTTGGGAAGATACAAAGCATCGCACTGACTGGGGAACCTGGCAGGAGGGGTGGTCTCTTTAATGTCTCTGCAAGGAACACAGACCTGAAAGTCACACTGACCTTCAACTCCGTCCACTTCCCAGCCGAGTGGCTTCGGGCAAATTCTTTCACCTCTCTGAGCCCAAGTCCTCATCTGTAAGACAGAGGTGATGGGAGGAGCCGCCGGCCCAGGGGGCTTCCAGGACTGAATGAACCCCTGCAAATCCAGTTAAGCCCCAAGCTTGGCCCACAGGAAGTGCTCAGGAATAGTCCCAGAGATTAGGATATTTCTACTACGACTGCGATGCCTCTTCCCGAGACTGTGACTGCTATCTACTGCTCCCCTCCCCCTCTTCCTCCTGCTGCCACTGCGGGGACACTGCCGGGACAATGCGGTTCATCCCAGCTGGCTGACTGTCACGGGCGACTCCCTCTCCTCCCACAGAAGGTCCTGAAGTCGCTGGATTTGTCA
>RJWH01006158.1:18361-60174 GCA_004363575.1 Solenodon paradoxus
GGGAAGGAAGAAAGGGAGGGAAGAAGGGAGGGAGGAAGAGAGAAAGGGAGGGAGGAAGGAAGGATGGGAGGGAGGGAGGGAGGAATGAAGGGAGGGAAGAAGGGAGGGAGGAGAGGGAAGAAGAGAGGGAAGGAGGATCTATTTCGGGATTTCTCCAAGCTTGTCAGTCAAGTACCCCCTTCTCTATTTTCGTCTTGAGTACCACCCACATTGTTATTTATTTAAGGCTTTTTCCTGAAATCGATTCCCTTTTTATTGGTCAAATACATGTGATTTTGAAGAAAACTTTACAGCCCCAGGAAAAATAGAAACCAAATGTCATGTGGTGAAAGAAACTAACTGTCAAAATGAGAACAATTCAGAGTTGTTGAATTCTAGCTAGTACTTTTCCCCCCAGAGAAAGTTTTGAGATTCAGGTTCTCTCAGTCTGCTAGCAAAGGGGTTTGGGAAGTATGAGAGAGGAGTGGAAGGGCCCCCAGCATCAAGAAGACCTTCTAGTGCAGGACAAGGGTGAAGAACACCAGGCGATTTGGTGGAGGGCAGACTGAGTTGACATATATCTAAGCAATGTGGAACCAATACATAGGAAATTATTGTAATGTGTAGAATAATTACTACAATTAAAAAAAGACCTTCTAGTGTGATCGGATGTATTGAAAAAAAATGAAGGGAGAGTGGCTTTCTTCTCGTTTGGTCCAACGATATCTTACAGTCCGTGTGTCCTCACCTCTAACCACAGGTCACTGTGACAAAGAGCAAACAGGGCGCCCCCTGGTGGCTCAGGCGGCTGAGGCGCCTTAGGTACAGATCACGTAAAGCCCAAGAACCCAGGTTCATGACCCTGAGTTGGAGGGAACCACATACAAAACAAAACAATAACCGAAACAAACCCAAGACAAGCCAACCAACAAGTAATGATCTCTGGTGTGCCCTAGCGGAGTAGTGGTCAATCACATCCAGCCTGGGAACCCCGTAACCCTGAGTTAGAGTCCGGCGGGGACGGTGGTGGAGGGACAGGATGGGGACAACCAGTGTGAACAAATAAAGATGTTTCTTCCTCTTGCTTCCTGCCTACCTACCAACTTACTTTCAGTCCTGCCTACATCTTTCCTTCAAAAACAAAAATTATCTCTTCTTAGAAGGCAGAGGTGGGACAAGAAGTAAGTCCTTGAGCAGACTATCTCAGCTGCATCTAACTCTTCAGGCCACCAGGAGACAGGGGAAGATCCCAGGAGGAGGGACAATTATCAGTAACACCAAGAAGGCAGCATCATGAAGATGTGCCTGCCGGCAGCTGTGAACAATTCAGAGTCACTGGAGGGGCAAACAGACGAGGTCCCAGGAGGAAGGCACTAGGGAATTCAGATTTCATTCACGAGTGAAGTGTCACCATGGAAGTATTGGGATGTATTGAAGAGTAGAATGATAAGGCAATATTAATACTTGCTATCTGGAAGCACTTAGTATGCACAGGCATTGGTAGGCAATACTATCCCTGTTTTTGAGATGAGAAAACGGAGGCTTAATGAGGTCCAGGAGCATTCCCAAAAGTAGTAGATTGCAAACATGACTGCAATTCTCCATCCCTCCCTGAGTCTGACATATTGCAGTCACTTTGCAAAGTGACTTTGGCATTCCTTCCATCAAGAGAGGAACTTGTCTTCCCACCCACTGGCCATGTGATCTACTTGGACCAAAAGAACACAGGGGAAGAACGATAAGTTAGTTCTGAGCTGAGGGTTCAAGAGGTCGCACCCGTTCCCACTCATTCTCTAGATATCCTGACATCCCGACGTGGAGCAGCCTGCCAGCCTTCTGCAGAATGAGACACCAGGTGGAGAGGAGTCTGGATGTCTTCACCACGGCTCAGGGAAGTGGCAGAGCCCTGCTGAGACCAGCCGAGCCACTTCCCCGACGTGCAGCTAACCAGACACAAAGAGCCCAGACAAGACCAGAACAAGCACCCCGCTGGCCCACTAGCTCAGACAGAGGAAAACTGGGATGAATTTTAAGTCACTAAACTTTAAAGTGCCTTCAGTTACTAAAAGTTAACTGAACAACTGAGATAGCCCACAGAGGAAATGGTGGAGTTGGGATCTGTTCCCAGGCTGTGCTTATTTCTCGAGAACACCAGGAAGATTATCAGTGTGTGCTGGTCAACATCACCCTTTAGGAAAAGAATTCACAGTCCCGTGGCTCCTGACCACACACCAGCTGCCCTGCACCGCCACCTCATAAAGACGCGATGGATAAACTAGCATAGATAAAGGAGACATAGGACTTGGCCCCCAAGAAACTTTCCCACAAGTGGCGCCTTCAAGAAATATTTTAAGGCAGTGGCTCTTAACCAGAAGTGATTTTGACCCCCTGGGGGACACTGGCCATGTCTGAGCACTTGTTTTTAACTGTCACAGCTGGGGAGTGAACTTTCACTGGCTTATTATAGATGAGTGTTACCGGCACCAACTCCCTCCATGCCTAAAACACAACTCAGGATTATCTAGGATTATCCAATATGGAAGTAAAGACCATTGTTAGGACAGTGCCCCCAAACACTTTGGAGCAGTTGAGCCCAAGCCTGGCGAGGTGTTAGATGTATCTAGGGAAATTAAAAAAAAAAAAAAAAAAAAAGAACCTAGCTGGGATTCCCACAGACTGATTCAATTGGGAGGGAGCCATTTAAACAATTCTTTCCAGGTGATTGTAATGCATGGCCAAGGTTACAAACCACAGCTTTAGAAAAAAGATGGAATCATGATGAGTCATGAAAGAAGATGAGTGACGTTCTTAAAAAGATATGCTTGCCCCTTCTCATCAGAATAGCCCCTCCATCCCGTGTTCCTCCCCTGAGTTTGACCACAAGCCCCCCACCCCATGCCCTCTATCTAGTTCAAAGGCTTGTTTCCCAGAGTTTCCATCTTCCATCCCAACAGTCCCCCCAAACACTTTCCTCTAATGGAAAATGCTAACCCCTCACTGATTTTCATTTACAAAGTGCATTTCCAGGTTTATGAGGGGTTTTTCTTGGAGATTTGGGGATTATTGGTGAAGCTCACATCTCCATACTTTCACTCACCCCTTTTGTTTCTTTCTCTTAATGAAAAAGTTCAGGCAGAAATGAAGGTGAGCAAGCAGACAGGAAGAGAGAGGAGGAAGAAGCATTTATTTATTATATTTAGTTGTTCATCTTGGCGGTTTCCCCAGCCCCGGGTCTTGAACCAGGGACCTTGGGATATAGCTGGATTGTGTCTCCACTGAACTAAACTTCTGGGTACCAGGGCGTGCCTACCTTTCTCTTCTGCGCGCAACAGGGTTATTAACTCAGCAGGCTCGGGGTGGTCAAACCCTGCATATCAGTTGATCTGCTCTTGGGAGGTGACCTCTAAGCTCTTTGAAATCTCCCGCCTGTCTTTCTGTACCTGGGGCCTTGGGCTGTGCCAGACAGTTTATAGCACAAAGGGATTTATGGTGGGAGCCTTAGGCACAGCTCTCTCAGTGTGATGCGTGGAGAAGCTGGGGACTGGGGAAGGGAGGTCGCCACACTCACTCCATGGCCATGTCAGTGATGCCAGAAAAAAACTCGGCCACGAGGCTTAGGTGAACTTTCCTGGTGACAGCACCTTGTGTTTTACCACCCCTTGATGCCGGGGGAATTAAATGTTGTCTAGAGGATTCCACCAGGAGGTAGAGCTAGAAGCCAGGGCCAGCGCTCAGCCCAACCCTCCCTTTTCTTTTCCTGATTTTCCTCTGTGTCCTTTCACTGGGAGACAAGTTAGCTGTGAATGTAGCAGCAGTGAGTGTTTATGTGTCCTAGTGAGTCATCAAAACCCAGGGAGGCCTGGGGAATCCTGACACATTTTTCCATTCCCTCTTCTCTCTTCATTTCTTCTGGAGGAAACAAAACCAATTCCTCGACTTGACTTTAGCGAGGCAGTTTCGATCATATTCTGATCATTTTGGGTCTTATACTTGCTTCCAAGAGTTTTGTCAAGGAGTTTCTTGTCAAAAGAGTATTGTAAACAAATGAAATGAATAAAAAAAATACATTGCATTGTCAAAAATGAAACATGAATACAATTTTTCTTTCAAATAAATTCATTATCTCTAGGGAAGTGAGTTGGTAAGATTTTTTTTCTCCAGCTCATTACATTCGCAAACACTCCTATTCACGCATATACATGTGTGTATGTGTGCATGTATACACATATATGTATACATAAGTATACATGTATGTGTGTATTTAGACATGTGTGTGTCACTCACACTCAGAGCTGTCCCAACTTCATCAGAACTAGGACTTGGGATCCCATTACTGTTAGAATCTGGGAATTATTTCCACTTACTGTAAGTCCTGTGAATGCAGAAATGAAAGACAACTGGGATGGGCTTCTCTGTAAATAAGGCGGTCCCTTCACCACCTGTTACAATGGCTAATGACTTTGTAATTCCATTACACGGAATGCCTTCATTTTCTCAACCAGTCTTCTGTTGTTGGGCACTTGGGTTGTTTATAATACTTTTGCTCTTCCAGTTAAAGCACCAATAAAATTTACTGCATAATAATCATTTGGCACTTTTATTGTTATTTGAAGATAAACTTCTACACATGGAATTTCAGAATTAAAGAATATAGATGCTTTATATATCATTTAAAACATTTGTTGAAATAACATTGGTTAATAACATATGAGTTCCAGGTATATAGTATTATATTGAGATCTTTGATAGATGATACCTTTGCAGGACTTAAAAATTCCATCAGTTCCATCAGTTCCATATAAACATGATTGCTTCCCTGTCTCTTTAGCACTCTGCAAATTAATTACTTGATCCATTCATTAGTGAGTTGTTCTGTTAGTAAGAGGTTTGGCTAAAGTATTTCAGAATATTATGCTGTAAATAATAAAGGAAGCTTCTGGAATATAAAGTTGGAGAGAAGAAAAAAGACACTTCCTGTTCAATATAATGAAATGAACAAAACTGGACAAAATCTAGATTGAAAAAAAACCATCAGGAGAAATGAGAAGAGAGAAAGGTTTATGATCACATATTTTGACTTTGAAATGCCAATGGCAGAAATACAGAAACTTTAAACAATCAGTAGGGAGTTTCTGTACCCAGGAAGTGTGAAGAGAGTTGAGAAGAGGTAGATGGAAAGGGCAAAAATTCTGGAAAATCTTAGTAATACTACCTAAGGGGAGTGGGAGGAGTGTCTGGGAAGGTGAGGATGAGGGAATGAATAAGTGAGGTGGAGAAAGCCCTGTGATGGGGTGTGAATAGCCCTGTAGAACACAGAAGCCAGACTCCAGCCGTATGCCAGGAAACAGGGTTGATTGGTATTTACTCTCTCTGCTGCCGGCTCCACTCAATTCCCAATGCAGAAACTGACAAAATGGAAATCCAGCAAAGCACTCATTTTCTTGTATTTGGAGAACTCAATAGATATTTACTAAAGTTGACAAATCAGGAAACGGATGCTCAAAATACTGTGTAAAGGCGCACCCCGGTGGCCAAGTGGATAAGGCCACTGGATAGAGCCCACATACATCCCGAGGACCTGGGTTCAAGACCCAGAGCTATGGGAGCAACGAGGATGAGAAACTGAATAAAATACAAAAATAAAAAAAAATAAAAATAAAGGCTTTCTCCTCCTCTCTCTGCCTGCCTGCCTGCCTGCTCTCCTTCACTCCTGCCTGCCCCTTTCCTTTAAAAAACAAAACAAAACAGAAAAAAACAAACGAACCTGGAAATAGAGGTTAGATCTAGGGAGTAGAGTGTATAAAGAAGTCAAAACAAAGACATAAGAAATCTACTTCCAGATAGTGACTTGATAGGATGCACTTTTGGGTCACCCCCGCCCCCCCCCCAGACACCAAAAAAACCCAAAACACAAAAAAATCACCTATTTACCTGAGACAAACACCAAGAAACAACCGGCACTTCAGCTGGAGACGGATCGGCTGAAGACTAACAGTGGGTGAGGACACCCAGTGTACTTCTGAAATAAGCTGCTGATTTGAATTTGGGATGGAGTTAGGGACTCTCCAGATGCATGGTGGGGTGGAGGCTAGGGATTTCAGGACCAGCTGTGGAGGCAGCGAGAGGCGGGCCCAGTGGGGCCGAGACACGGAGCCATGGAGGGATGACTTGGGAGGGGGTGAAAGGGCAGTCAGCACGCTGGGAGTTGAGCTGGAGCCCCCGCGGTGAATTGTCCTGGGGGCAGCCATAAGCGGAAGGAAATCAACCAAGTTAAACGCCTCCCACAACCATTTCACACTAGAGCCTGGAGTCCACTGAGCAGAAATCCCGCCCACCGCACATCCGCCCACTGGAAATCCCTCCCATCAGGTGCCCCACCCCCTGGAATGCAGTGAGAAGGCAGTCCCAAGCCTCATTGCTACCTGCTAGCACCACCTTGTGGGTAGAGGCGAAACAGAAGCCTAACTGCCAATCCTGGGCAAGTCAAACCTATGCAACGCCAGGGAAACCGAACCGTCAGAAATATTAAAGAACACTGAATAGAGTAAAGGCACAGCGTGAAATGAAGGATCCAATCAAAAAACCAGGGGAAAAATCTGAATACAGCAGACATATGTAAATTACCTGAAGAGGAATTTAGAGTAACGGTGATTAACATACTCATGGGAATCCAGAAATCAATAGAGGCTGTAAATGAGAATGTCAGGAAGCAAAGAGAAGAATTAAAACAAGACATCAAACGGGTAAGAGACACAATGACTGAATTAAAGAACTCAATAGAGGGACTCAACTACAGGACAGATGAAGCTTCCTGTAGAATCAGTGATCGGGAAGATAGGACACAGGAACTCAATTAAGCAAACCAGCAAGGAGATTTTAAAAAATTCAAAGAATAGAAGACAGCATTCGAGACCTCTGGGATAACATCAAAAGGAACAACATTCACATCATAGGGTTCCCAGAGGAAGAGAAAAGGGGGCACAAACCATATTTTAAGAAATAATAGATGAGAACTTCCCCAATTTGAAGAATGAAGCAAGCCTCCAGATCCAGGAAGCTCAAAGAGTTCCTAATAAAAGAAATCCAAACAGAAATACACCTAGACACATCATCATAAAAATGTGAAAAATACAAGGTAAAGAAAGATTATTAAAAGCAGCCAGATAAAAATGTGTCACATACAGAGGAACCCCCATAAGATTGTCAGCGGACTTCTCAAATGAAACTCTACAGGCCAGAAGGGAATGGCATAATACATTCAAAGTGCTGAAAGAAAAGGATTCTCAACTTAGGATACTATATCCAGCAAGATTATCATTCAGAACTGAAGGAATGATAAAAATCTTTTGACAAGCAAAAATTAAAGGAGCTTATCACCATAAACCCAGCTTTGCAAAAAATAGTAAAGAATGCTCTATAAAACATAAAGAAATTACACAGAAAAACAGTATGACAGCAAATATTAAAAGTGGGGAGGAAGAGAAGAGAACAAAAGTATGGATAGTTAGAATGAGTGGAAGACTACTATGCTTTCAAATAAAATTAGGTAGTAAACAGAACTGTGAATGCTAACTTCAGGGTAACCTCAAAATACATCCCCAGGGAGAAAGCGAAGAAAATAAAAGGCAAAATCAAACAAAATATAACTGCACCCATCCAACCTAAAAAGAGAAAGAGAACAAAAAATCTCGAGCAACATATGAAAGAAATTATAAAATGAAACTAAGAATCTATATATCAATAATCACCCTAAATGTTAGTGGACTGAACTCACCAAATGACACAGAGTGGCTGAATGGATTAAAAAGCATAACCCAACCTTTTGCTGCATTCAGGAAACCCACCTTCTTCTGAAAGATAAAGACTCAAAGCCAATGGCTGGAAGACAATCCTACAGTCGAATGGCAACCTCAAAAGAGCAGGAACAGCTGGACTCATATCAGGTAAAACAGACTTCCATCTAAACAGCATAACAAAAGACAGAGATGGACACTATAAAATGATTAAAGGATCAATCCAGCAGGAAGACATAACACTTATTAACATATATGCACCAGGTGAAGGAGCATCAAAATATATCAAGGAAGTATTATTAGATCTGAAGAGAGACACTGACAGCAACACAATAATAGTGGGGGACTTTAGCACCCCACTTACAACAATGGACAGATTAACCAAGTGAAAATTAACAGGCAAATAGCCACTTAAAATGACCATCAGAAACAGATAGGTCTAATAGACATATACCGATCACTTCACCCAATGACTACAGATTTCACTTCTCAAACACTCATGGAACATTCTCAAGGACAGATCATATGCTGGGACACAAAACCTCTCTCAACAAATTTACAAAGACTGAAGTCATACCAATCATCTTCTCTGACCACAATGGTCTAAAACTGGAAATCAACTAAACATAATTTAATATATATATAACATGATTTTACATTTATCTTAGAAATCTAAGGTGTCTCTTTAATCGGATTTAGTAAAAGAAAAATTATTTAAAAACAGCCATTAAAAATTATGTTTTAGGAATATGTAAATGGCATAGAGAGATACTTACATCATGGGATCAATTCAGGAAGTTTCTCTGGGATGACTATGTAGGCTAAATATGATCTAGGACTTAAGATCAAGTATTTCTTAGCTTCCTTGGCCTCTATGTAACACTGAATTAGTTCCTTGAGTTACAGAAAATAAGAATTCCAGGCCCAAATATTTTGGAAAAACTCTATATTAATCACAGTGAAATGAGCTTCTTTGCTACTAAATTTCTCAAATCCTTGAATATGCTAATATATATCATGAATCTCCAATACTAGGGTGACCCATTTTCTAGATGTATTATAAGACTGTGTCCTAAGGAGCACACTTAATACAGAAGTCTAGAAGATACATACAAAATGTTAACGATCCTGTGTGATTATTAAAAACATGGGTGACTTTTATGGGTGCATTATTGTTGTTATCTTGTGATTTTCCTACAATAAATGCTTATATTTATGTCAAACAAGCAACCAAAAGGGCATATATTTCTCTCTGTAAAAAAAAAACAAACACAAGGCAGAATCTCTTTCTTAAACAATTCCTACATTTCTTTTCTGTCAGTGTTTTGCTTTTTATGTCATAGGCACTCATAAATATTATTTTTCAGGAGACTTGTGCTTTTTCTACCATAAAGTAATACTCTGTCTAAAAGGTTTTTGGTTATGTGTCCTCTTTCCTTTAAAATTAATATTGCTGTTCTGTATTCTTTGTTTATATTTCTGACATATTTAGATCATCCTCCCTTTTTTTCCTTCATCCTTTTGATTCCATTTTGAAACTAGGCTGATCTCTTAGACATATGAGAGCTAGATTTTTGAAAACTGAGTCTTCTTGTTAATGAGGCTGGTTAAGTCTTTTTACTTCTGTCACATTAAGTCTTATCATTCTTTTCCTATTCCTTGCTTTCCAAAGTGAATGCTGCCTTGTTTATTTTTTCCTCTTATCATTTGCGATATAAATTATGCTGTCTTTGTTGGTGATTGTTCTACTTTTTATGGACTCGTTCATTTTTGTTTTAGTCACAGACACACATCCTCTGCTCAGATTGAAGTTCAGAGTTTCCGTCATCCTGGCTTAGCCCCAGACTGCGAGCTTCGGAAAGTCGAATACAATTTCAGCTCAGGAAATGGTTTGAAGCAAATGTTCCCAAGAAGCTCCAGTTTCAGGCACTTTTATACAAAGTTCCAGAAGATTCTCAGGCCTCTCTGCTGATTTGATTGTCTTCCTTGATAAAACTATTGACTCCATCACTGCCAGTTAGGGAGAGGGTAATTGGGGATAAGGATTCAATGTATCAATCCATGTCCTTGGAGCCGTTGGGATCAACCTGATGCACAGGGAGGCAGAAAGATAGCACTGGGTTGTCTACTCATTGGAAACTGGGTTTCTCTATGGTAAAGAAAGGTAAATCGAGGACCCTGCACACTTGATTTTTCACCCCTCTCTTTTCTAGGAAAACTTACGCTGTTTGGACGTCTCTCCCCACCTGATTGAATCTTAACTACCCGCTAATCCACTTCTATATTTAAGGAGCAAAGAAAGCAGAAGGCAAATAACAGTGGAGGAGAAAATAGGAAGCACAAGAACAACTGGTATGCTGGAAATGTTGAGGTCAGTGGGTTGGCTGCCAGTTGGGACCGTGCTCTGAGCTTTAATGCAATAGCAGTGTGATGCGTAGCCTGGAGGTTAGCCAAAACCCTGGTGGAGGCAAAGCTCATAAATTAGTTTTGATCACTGTTTGGCATTCCCCATTTGCAGTTTACAGAAAGGCTGCTGTATAATTTGTGTATCTTCTTTTGGAAGAATTACTCTTGACATAAGCATTAAATATTATAAGCATGTGATAACAGTTATTTAGCCACCATATAATCTACATTGCAGCTAATTCTATTTAATTGGTGTCTTTGTTCATCTTTCCACTTCTATCAAGACTTCCCCTTTTCTTAAGTTCTTTTCTCTAAATTAATTTTAATTATAGGAGTAAAACGGGAATGCAGTGTTCTTATTAAACTCGTCAAGTTCCCGCTCCCACCACAGAGGCAGAGGTCACCACACTGATGTATATCTACCTGAAAAATCTGTTTGAAAATGGGGTCTATTTTTAAGCTCCATTATATTGCTTTTCCCCTTCCCATCTAGCAATGTATCTTACAGCTTTAGCCATGTAACTATTTTAAACAGTGGCATAAAATTCCTTAGAATGGATACACCACCAAGTTTTTGGTCATAATTCCTAGTGTGGTTCTGGCTGGTGGACACTGTAAAGAAAATCTTTCTCCATGCTTGTGGCAAATGCAGGGTTTCTTTAGGGAAGAAACAAAGCCATGGGATTGCTCAATTTATTATTGTTACTTTCTATTTCTATATCTGTGCTGTCCAATACAGAAGGAGGGACTAGTCACAGAAAGCTACTGAGCACCTGGAATGTGACTAAGGTGATTGGAAGTAAAGCTAGTTTTGTTTTGTCTTGTTTGAAGGAAAAGGTGCAGACAGAACTGAAGGCAAGCCGGCAGGCAGGCACATAGAGATAGGAAGAAGCATTTATTTAGTTTCTTTGTTGTTTATTTGGCTGTTCCCCGAAGCCCTGGGTTCCAAACCACCAGTGTGTGCTTGAAGTGAAGTTTGTAGGTGCATTCTAGTGGAGTAGCAGTTTTGTCAACTGCCTCTGAAGGAGCACAGTCCACATGCATCCCAAGGACCCAGGTTCACATCCCAGGGCTACAGGAAACCCAATGTGAACAACTAAATAAAAATAAATAAAAATGCATCTTCTCTCTCCCTGACTGCCTGCCTACTTGCCTTCATTCTTACCTTTGTTTAAAAAAATAATTAAAAATTTTAGCTTTACTTAGATTTTTAAATTGTAAAACTAAATCAGTATAAGATACTTTTCTGTTGAATTCAATTTTGTTTTGGTCGGACAAATAGTTTCATCATTTAATTGCATATCAAATATATATAATAATTGCATCATCTAAAATATTATTGTGCTATTGGAGGACATCTGCTGGGCAGATGTAACACGTACATTGTTACTGGTGGGCCAGATGCACACATTTCTAGGATGACATGTGAACACATCACTGATCTAATTGGTGTCCATGGACTGATTCAGTTCAGATGATTCTGTCTGTGTCCCAGTATCACTATTATGTGTTTACTTGAATATTCTATGCTGACAGTATGCATGCACGCTACTTATATAAATCACAATTCACAGTGAATCAAGATACATATTATTTTAATTATAATGTAATCAAATTATTTTCCTATGTAAGAACACAATTTTAAATTAAAAATGAAAGCAGGTGAGTCTTGGTGGAATAGTGGTTTTGGTCTGCCTCTGGCTGAAGCCCAGTCCATATATATTCCAAGGACCTGGGTCTACATCCTAGGGTGGGAGAAACAACCAAGATGAATAAGTAAATAAAAATAAAACGTTTCTTCATTCTCTCTTTATTCCTGCCTGAACAAGAAAGGAAGGAAGGTAGGAAGGAAGGAAGGAAGGGAGGAAGTAAGGAAAGAAGGAAGGGAGGAAGGAAGGAAGGAAAGAAGAAAGGAAGGAAGGAAGGAAGGGAGGAAGGAAAGAAGGAAAGAAGGAAGGGAGGGAGGAAGGAAGGAAGGAAGGAAGGGAGGGAGGGAGGGAGGGAGGAAGGGAGGGAGGAAGGAAGGAAGGAAGGAACCATATGATCATATGAAGACCATTTGATCCAACAATTCCACTTCCCGGTATATATGCAAAATAGATGAAAGCAGGGACTTGAAGAGAGATTAGTATACTCGTGTTCATCACAGCATTCTTTATAACAGCCAAATCTGGCAGCAACTGATGAATAAATGAGTAAAGAAAAAAAAAGTGGTATATACTTCATAGTGGAATATTACATTGCCTTAAAAAGGAAGGGAATTCCTGCTGTGACATGAATAAAACCTTAAAGACATTTTGGTAAATAATATGTTGATCACAAAAGGCTGCATATGGTATAACTCCACTTACACACAGTTCCTAGAGCTGCTAAATCCATAAGGACAAGAAAGGAGAAGGGCAGTGGTCAGGGACTGGGAAGAAAGGAACCGGGGAGTTAGTGTTTAGTGACAACAAAGCTTCAGTTGCAGAAGATAAAAACAGCTGTGGAGATGGACGCTGCCCGTGGGCGCAGGCAGGGAGCACTGCACACTTCAAATGGCGAAAATGCTACGGGTCGTGTTCTGTGTGTTTTTACCGCAATAATAAAAAGAACTGATGGAACTGTCTGAAATCAAAATAAAGCACTGAACAAAAACAACTGAAAAAGCAAAAGTTTTAGCAGGATCAGAGACGATAATTTAGGCCAGTTACAAAATACCTTGGATTTTGCATACATATTCGCACCCACACAGTTTTAAATGGAAAGGCGATCATAACAATTATTCCAGCTATGAGAATTTTGTTTGAAAATCATAAGGAAAAGACTATATATCCATACCTACATCTGTGTCTGCATCTCTGTCTATCTCTGCATATGGAAAGGAAAGGTACGGGCAGGAAGAAGGCGAACTGGTTGAATAGGCATGCTGTGAGTCACCCCAGTTCATGAAGAGAAACTTATTCGTTTTGTTTTATTCTATTTTTACTTAGTTATTCACATTGGTTGTTCTCTCCTCCCCACCCCCGCTGGCCGCCCGCTGCCCACTGGACCCGGAAAGTGAACTTGGGTCCTTGTGATGTATGCGGACCGTGCTCCTTCTGAGGTGGCTGAACTAACCTCGACTCTACTAGGCCATGCCTAAAAATATACTGTATGAGAAAAGTAGCAATGTTTAATTAAGTCACCAAACAAATGCCTATAAACGAAAAGACAAATTAATTCACATTTTGAAAAATAGTTGATTTTAGCTGAGTTATGCCATGGGAGCCTGCCCAATGAACACTTTGGGTTTATTAAGTTTGAAAGGTCTTCCAAATTTATGAAGAAAAATCATCAATTCATGGTTTGAAAAATTGACATAGGTTTTTTTTTTTTAAATTTTTACTATCTGACAAAAAGGAATTTCTATTAGATACTAAAAATAATTCGTTTCTGTCATGGCAGATGGTTCTCCAGCTATGTTCCATCGAAAATCTGGATTGACTGAAATTTCACAAGAGACTGATGTTTTCCTTATTGATTCATTCTACCATATGACAGATATTGAAAATATTTGTGCACATTTTCAGAAGCAGACTCTATGGAAAGGGTCCTGGATAACATTGTTAAAATGATTTTGTGTTCACTGAAATGCTGTGAGTCACCCCAGTTCATGAAGAGGAAAAGAAAGCCAAGAAAAGGATGATCTTGAGTGTCTATGTCCTTTGGTTAAGTCCTGGAAGAGTTTTACAAAAAAGGTACTGGATTTCAAGATTTTTTAAGAAACAAAAGTAACTCTTAGTAATTATTTAATCCTTCAAGACAAAACTGTCAATGGAAGTTATGTTTTTCACTGTTATCACAATGTATATGAATGAAATACATTTTGGCTCTAAGGAAAGAAAACTTACTTGGATCTAAGGAATTTTTACTAAAAACTGAAACATCTTTGGGCGTGCCCTGGTGACCTCATGCTTTAGTCCACTGTGGTACAGTCCACATACATCCCAATGTCCCCAGTTTGAGACCCTGAGCCAGAGAAACAACCAAGATGAAAAACTAAAGTAAATTAAAAATGCTTTCTTCTTCCTCTCTCTTCCTGCCAGCCTCCTTCTACTCATCTTCATTCCTGCCTGCACCTTTCCTTCAAAAACAAATTTAAAAAACACTAAAATTAAAATATATATAAATGAATAATTGGTTTATGCTCTCTAATTGAATAAATATGCAAAGTACTTTAATTGTAATAACCAATGTTATGTTAATTATCTAAAAACACCTACAAGAAAAATTCAAAGCAACTTTTCTTGGCATTGATAAACTTAGCAACACCCTCTCACATTCATGTTAATACTGAGTTGACACAAAAAGTCCAGGACAAAGCTTGGCCATAGCTTTGAAAATGAAATGCTTTTGCTTCGAACAAGTTTGCTAATACAGATGAACGTGTTTTATCACATGGAAGTGAACATTAAAGGTAAATGATATTTTGGCACTTGATGTAGTAACTGGAAAACTTTCAAGTATGTTTGGAAATGCAATTCTTTTTCAATTGTGCATATAAATACAGATCAACTATTTCCATGAGAATTTTGTGTCCAGATCGTGTGGCATTTTGAGTGTAAAATATATCCTTTAATGACTTAAAACACCACCACCAAAAAGTAAATATTTTTTAAGGAAAGGTGTAAGTAGGAATGAAAGGGAGCAGGCAGGCAGGAAGACAGAGGAGGAAGAAGCACTTTTGAAATTTTATTTCGTTGTTTATCTTGGTTGTCCCCGCCCAGCCCCAGATCACAAACCTGGGTCCCTGGGATGTATGCGGACTGTGCTGGCCAGTGGCCGTGGACTTAACCACTAAGCCACAAGGTTTGCTGACTAATCATTTTCTTTTAGAGAAGGAGGGAGGGAGGGAGGGAGGGAAGAAGAGTTTTTTAATTTATTTAGTTGTTTATTTTGTTTTTTTCCCCTAGTCCCTAGGCTGTAACCCTGGGTCCTTGGGCTTTATACACGGTCCACACTCCAGTTATCTCACCTGCCTGAGCCACAAGGGCACGTCTGTAATTTTTTACAGTGATTATGTGCTGACATATTGCTATTTTGCAAATAAGAGGTTAAATAAAATGCAACACTAAAATCAATTCTACATGTTTTATTTATTTATTTTAGGGAAAAGCACAGGCAGGAATGAAGGCAAATACGCAGGCAGGAAGAGAGAGGAGGAAGAAGCATCTCCATTTTATTTTTATGAAATAAAAGACCCAGAACTTGAACCCAGGGGTATGTGGTCTGCGCCCTTTAGAGGGATGGACCTAATCGCTGCTCCGCCAGGGTGCACCTCATTTTTATCTTTATAATGTAATTACTAGATGATTTTTAATTACCTATGTAATTTTCACTGTAATTGTTATTCTATTGGGCAGTGCTGATCTAGAATCCCGCCCTTTTTATTAGCACCAGATCTCCCTCTTGGGAGAATTAACTAGCGTGATTAAGTCTGACAAGAGGGCAATTTAAGGCACTTGCCTCCTCTCTCAATACCTGCTGTGGAAGGTGGCAGAGTCAGACCCAAGAGGTGATTACCTGGGTAATCAGATGCTGACTCCTGGGCCTCTGGAGTAAGTGGTACAGAGGAAGGAATATTTAAAGTCCAACTCAACACTGCATCAGTGTGTGAATCAGATTCTTTAATTCTTTAAACTGTATTACCACTACTAATAGGGGTTTTGGAAAATCAAACACAGAGTGTCCCCTACACACGTGTAGCCAGAGGAAGATGCTGAATCAGGTAAGACGGTGCCCAGCAGCAGGTCAGAGGGTCAAGCAAGACTCCTGATCAGGAATAAGCAAGAAGGGGGAAGCCAGGAAGCTGGCAACAGGAAGGAGTGTGGAGCATGAACTGTGACTAAGAACGAATGGTGGGTGGGAGTGATGGCTGAAAGAACTCACACAAAGCAAAAGATTAAGTGGCAGGTTGGGACTCTGCCTGCCGAATGAGCAGTCCTGCTAGGAAAATCATGCTCTGAATTGAGAGTGAATACCTGGGCTAATTCAAATAAAGGACTCTGGAAGCTTCAATGTCATGGCAACCTCGGAAGCACTATGTATGGGAATCTCTGCTGACAAAAGGAGCAACAGGCTCATCGCCTCCTTCCTTCCTTCTGCAAGGGGGAGGGAGGGCAGCGGGCTCTCCCCATGTGCCTACTCTCTCTCTAGACCAGGCCACATGGTTCCCATCAATGAGCGGATTCTGTTGTTAATCCAGAGAGATGTAATCCAGAGTTCCTTAGGCTATTATTTAGGTTTTATTAAGTGTCCAAATTAAGACTGGTCTCCTGCAATCAAGTCCTTATGCCCTGAATCTCAGAGCCTGTGCCTTCACATCTGGGATGGAGACCCTGTCTGCATGCCTTGCTTCAACTAGAGTGTACCCCTTCAGGAGCCTGGAAATGTTCCTTGTATCTGAGCTCAGTGGCCATTCTCTCTTTCTGCTACTGACTAGGCTCACCGTTGTCTGATTTACCTGGATCGCCTTCATTCTCCATGGCTTGTTCCCCACACCCCTATGTTATAACAACTGGTGATGAAACCATTTGACCTGTTAGTTCAACTGCCCATTGAAAATGACAACCCTTTGGACACTGCTCTGTTGACAGATCGGAACTTCCTCGCCTGGCCTTGACTGAGAACCCTTCCCCATGATGCTTCCAATGCTGTAGTTTCCTCTTGGTGTCTGGGCCTGTCAGGTGTTCAAGATCATAGCCTCTGACTCAGGCACCTTCTTGGACATAATTACTGTGTCATCTCAGTGCTTTCTGCCCAGGAAGGTCTTTTTCTCATGGACCCAGAAAAACTCAGTCTATCAAAGATAGTTCTTTAAGGCTTGTACTTTAATGATTACCATTTCGATTTAGGAATTTCCCTCCCCCTGCCTTTCTCTCCTGTTTTTTTCCCCAGGATGCTAACTCTCTGGCCACCTTCCCCTCATCAAGTTCAAACAAGAGCACGGATTTCTTCTTTTGGTTCACTTGATGTATTCCAAGTGCCCAGAATAGTGCCTGGTGCATAGTAGGTGATCAGTAAATAATCCTTGAATAAATGAAAAAACTATGACTCAGACTCCTTAGACAGGTAAATACACATTAGCAACGATTTTTTTCCAAGTTTACAGACAGCACACAAGACAAACCTTACAGTAACATAGGCGGTATTGTTTCATCGATGCTGGACTTAAGAACACCCCTTAGAATGCTTTTGCACTGTTGGTGGGCATGCAAATTGGTGCAACCCCTCTGGAAAACAGTATGGCGATTCCTCAAAAAGTGGAAGATGGAAAATCCATATGCTCCCGCCATCCCACTTCTGGGTGTTTACTCAAAAGATACAAAAACACTCATCCGCAGATATTTATGGACCCCCATGTTTATTGCAGCCCTATTCACAATGACTAAAAACTGGAAACTACCTAAGTACCCAACGTCAGATGAATGGACAAAGAAGACGTGGTGCATATACGCAATGGAACACTACGCGGCCCTTAGAAGAGATGAAAGCCTGCCATTTGAATCAACATGGATGGAACCAGAGGGGATGAGGCTGAAAAGTGAAATAAGTCAAAAGAAGAAAGACAGATACCAGATGACCTCACTCACAGGTAGAATGTGAATAGACAAAACAAAGATGAAACATAACCAACCCTTGGACACTGGCAACGGAACTGAGGTGACCAACAGGGAACGGGATGAGTGGGGGAAGCGGGTGAGTGGTGGCGGCGCCCACTGGACAGTGGTGAGAACACTGGTGATGTGGTGCAGGGCAGGGTGTGTGGACAGATATCTGAGGCATGGGGAAACTGCACATGTGGGGAACCGACGCATGAGTTTATTTTAATTAATTTTAATTAATTAATTTAAAACAAAATTACCCCATTAAAATAAAAAAAAAGAACACCCCTCAACATAAACAGCAGGTAGAAAGGGATGAAAGCAGGAACTCGGTTTTCCTCCCCAGTAGCGATGGGTTTCACTTCTGACCCCCTTTTCCACTATCACTGCTGAACAACTTGACTAGGCGCTGACCCCCGTGATGTCACACCATCCAGCAGACCCCACTGGCCAGCGTTTCCTCATTTTCCCCCTGGATCTTTAGAAAAACCTTCCAGCCGGTCTTTCTGAGCCCGCTTCTCCAGGACTCCTCCGCTCGTCTTCCGCGAGTGGCCACTGATTTCCCTGCTCTGTGAACTGCACTGGAGAGAAGCTTGGGGGTCATACTGGCGGGAAGGTGACTCCCCCAAGCTGTTTGAGATGGACATAATCTGACCAGATCGGGCCGTATTTCCACCTTCAGAAGGTGACAGCTGCAGACGGTGGGGACATGCAACGCTGGCCTCTGTCTTGGGATCATGGGGGTTAAGTTTCCATCCTCACCCTCTTTCTCTGGACACCCCGCTTTGGTTTCATCCCTGGGTCACTGAACTGTCAGAATCTGAGCTGACACTCCTGGTCTCCTAAGTCGGGACCCCCAGCAGCTCTGGGCAGAAGGCACCGGCCCGCGGTCCCCAGGGTTAGCGATACTACCTGCTCCAGTCCTTGGGCCGCACAATGTCGTGAGAGCCAGGACCCCTGGCGTCGAGGCCTGGCTCTGCCACTAACTGCATGACCTTGAGCAAATCACACCGCCTCTCTGGGCCTGTTTTCACACCTGAGAAACAAAGGGGTTGCATTGTATTAGTGATTCTCTACTTGGATCCTTTTTCCCTCCCGAACATGGTCTGGGATGCATGTCTTCCCCGAGACACACGCTCACAGACCACTCTTAGATGCTGACTCATTTATTCCCTCTCTCTTTCTCTGCCACTCAGGAAAGTCCATCAGAATGAAAGGGAATGGTAGTGAGCACTCGAAAGTGTTTCTGTTTGTTAAAGGGAAGGTGCAGGCAGGAATGAAGGTGAGCAGAGACAGGCAGGAAGAGAGGAGGAAGGAGATTTTATTTATTCCAGTTAGTTCTCGCCCCCGCCTTGTCCCCCGCCGCCCCCAACCCAGGGTCTTTGGGATGTAGGTGGACTGCGCTCTTAACCCAAGACAGCGGACCAAACCACTACTCCACCAGGGTGTTTTTTTATTAATAGTTAAAATAAGGAGCTTCAAGCTTGGTCTTTTGACGCAATAGTTACACTTCTTGAGAATGTAATTAGCCATCTTCAGACGAAAAGGGGCAAAAGAGGGGAAAGGGCGGGAGTGCACAGACAGAAAAGCCCGCGGCTTTCATAGTGAGGAAGGAGCCGGAGCTGGGAAATAGGAGCCTCTAGGTCCTTCATTGGTCTTCGGTTGCAAACCTCATTAAGCGGAGAGTTACACAATGTTTACACAGAGCCCTTAAGTGCAAATCAATGACCTCAACTAATGTTCACAGAAAGAAACAACAGCCTGTACTTAGGCAGGAAGAAAATTTGCCAGGAATCCATCATCTCCAATATGACTTCCTCTTTAAGGCTTTCATGGGAAACGGGGCGACTTTTTCTTTCCACCCTGGATCACTGAGCCTCGTGTCAGATGTGACTCTGCAGGACTGCATGTGTTTTTATGAGAGCTTTCACCCTCCACAGTTGCTTGATGTGAAGTTGCTGAAACCGTCTCTCTTGGGGTTGGCCCAGCATCTGGCGCCGGGAAGAAGCCGCAGCCCACCCTCCACCACCTGCTCCCTGCACCTCGTGCCGACGCCTCTCACACCCCTGCTGCAGGGCTCTGCTTGCTCTAGCAACGCTTCTTCTCCTCAGTGTGTCCGGGGGGAGTAGTGGTTAGGTCTGCCACCTTCAGTCAAGAGCACAGTCCACATACATCCCAAGGCCCAGGTTCGCGTCCTAGGACTGCGGGAAACAACCAAGATCAGCCATGAAATAAAATAAAATGAAATGCTTCTTCCTCCTCTCTCTTCCTGCCTGCCTGCTCACCTTCATTCCTGCCTGCACCTTAAAAAAAGTGTTTTAAAAAAGAAAGAGAACATCACCAGAACCCACTGTGCCCCCTGCCAGATACCCCTCACTTCAGTAGCATCAGCGCTGCCTCCTTTCCGGCTCTGTCAGTGGAACCTCACTGAATGCGGTCTCGTGCCTCTGCTCTTGGACCATATTTGTGAGATGCACTGATACTAAATAGTGTCAATCCTTCCTTCTCGTTGCTGTCTGAACTCTCTTTTAGCAGTACCCTCCCCTTCCCGGCGTGGGACCTCTCTCCCTCGAGGATTATGACCCCCTCTCTCCCAGTAACATTTGCCATTCCACCATCCATGCTTTTCCTCCATAGTTCGCAGCACCATGGAACATGCTCGAAACTCTGCATACGTGGGTGAGTATTTGCCTCTTGCCTAGGAGATAAACTCCATGGAGTCAGTTAAGTGCTCACTACTGGGGCAGAAAGTAGAGCAAGGACGAAGTGGGAGTTGGCAAAACATCAGGAATACCTTGTCTGGAAAACCGTGGGGGCAGTGTTCCTGTAACTGTTCTCTCCCAAGAATAAGAAGATACAGTTATGTAGCAAAAGAAGAAAGGCTGAATAAGCAAACCTAATGCGAAACTAAAGGGGCTCAAGGCATAAGCCGCCCAAGGCCGTTCCGTGTATGACGTCAATAAACAGGTGGAAGACACTGTATTCAGGGCTCTCAGTCCCGAGGCTGTTAGCCCCTGACCCCACCTTCCTCTCTCTCTGTGTTTCTTACTCTCCTGCGGCAGCCCCGCTTCTTCCCCGTTCGCCCGGGGCAATCCCGGCTCTCGCTACACGCTTTTGAAACAAACGAATGTCAGCTACTGTGGTGGCACCAGCACCCATGGGAATGCCAGCTTCCCAGACGGAGCAAACAGGCCAGGAACTACAGCAGGGTGTCACTTGGCAGGGGAGGCTGGCCAGGCGTGGCTCCCCTCCGGTGACATCTGTGTCACAACCACGAACGCCCCTGTGAAGACCCTACGGGAAAAGCTGCAAATGATGTTTCAAAGTGCATTAACCTTGAAAAAGGAAAAGGTCCAGAAATGTCTATCCTTGGGGAGTAATATTCCTTGGGACCTTGGGAGACTGGATGTGAATTTTCTGGCTTCATATGGATTTGCCTCTTTTGGATTCTTCGTATGAAAATCCACTGACTTAGTAATGACACGTTAAAAAAATAACATGCCACAAATAAGCAGAATGTCTGCTAGTCTTGTAAAGACCATTTAGCATTTGCAAATTGATATTAAAACGATCAGCGGTGGCTCAGGTGTTAAATCTATGCCGGGACCACAGTCTACACTCAAGGACCTGAGGTAGGCCAGGACCTGGAAAACAACTAAAATGAGCAGCTAAATAAATGAAAATGCTTCTTTCTCTTCTCTTGTCCTGCCTGCTGCCTGCCTTCCTTCCTCTTCACACACACACACACACACACACACACACGTCACACACGTCACACACGTCACACACGTATCACATATCTCACACACATCACACACATCACACGTCACACACATCACACACGTATCACACACGTCACACACGTATCACACACGTCACACACATCACACACGTCACACACATCACACGTCACACACATCACACACATCGCACACGTCACACACGTCTCACACACATCACACACATCACACACGTCACACGTCACACACGTCACACACGTCACACACGTATCACACACATCACACATATCTCACACACATCACACGCGTCACACGTATCACACACGTCACACGTATCACACACATCACACACATCTCACACATCACACACACATCACACACATCTCACACACACATCACACACATCGCACACGTCACACACTCACACACGTCACACACTCACACGTCACACACGTATCACACACATCTCACACACGTATCACACACATCACACATACATCTCACACATCACACACATCACACACATCACACACATCACACATATCTCACACACATCACACACGTCACACACATCACACACATCACACATATCTCACACACGTCACACACGTCACACACGTATCACACACATCTCACACGTCACACACGTATCACACACATCTCACACATCACACACACATCACACACACATCTCACACACGTCACACACGTCTCACACACACATCACACACATCACACACACACACGCACACACACATCACACAGCAGCAGACCCCTGTGGCTCAAGGGCTAAGGTGCAGACTATGAAAAGCTGAAGGACCTGGAGTTGGGGAAGGAAAAAAATCACAAATTTAATATTACAGTAGAACAACCCCTGGCCCTCACATATTTCTAGTATGGAGGAAAATATATTCCCGTGTTCTCCCAATAGGTCAAAGAAGAAAAACACAACATCATTTAACAAAGAAATGCTGAAAAAGCATTAAAAAAGACTGCTGCATCCCTTCCCGATGGAAGCGTTGGCACACATCAAAGAAGGTGGCAAGCCACTGCAGTCTGACACCTGCTGGCACCACACCAGGCATCGCTTTCCCCAAGGCGACCAGCGCCTTACATACTGCCAGCCGATGCCCCTGGAGCAGGGCCAGTAACTACGCCGCACATTCACAAGTAGACGATAAAAGAATCTCACATCAACAGTCAACATCATACTCAACAATAAAACATCAGAGTAGTCTCTTTATGATCAGAAAGAAATGCTACCACCATCATTTGACATTTTTCTAGCAGCTCAAGTCAAAGCAAACAGAAACTATGGAGACGAAGAAGGTCATAGCTTTGGAAAGGAGACAAAAGAGATCTTTCCTGGGATGACATGCATGCAAAGCATGCAAAACCATCGGAGACAATGAGAGCGTCCAGGTGTTTATGAAATGAATACACAAAGAGCAAATATTCCCCCTGCACACCAGCAAATGCAATGTCTACGGGGCAAGTGATGAGGTCACTGAGAAAGCGGTAAAGAAGGCACAGAATCCACCAGTAACATGGACAACAAGCCAGGTGAAAAACATAGAATTCCAACATTACAAATCAAAACAGATAAAGTTATATGGAGAATGAGATTATTTTTTCAATTGACTAAGTACAAAACAAATGATATTTAAATGGTAAATTTTACGTATAATTCTAGGTGAAAGAGCAGGCTTGACAACTGAAATGCACACATCAGGTACCTTTTAACTCTGAGAAAGGGTCAAGATAGCTAAAATGGGGGCTGATTTTGCCCCACGCTGGAAAGTGTATCTATAATCTCTGACTGAAGTTTCTGAATTTTGTGGGGGAGGAAGGAAGGAAGGAAGGAAGGGAGGAAGGGAGGGAGGGAGGGAGGGAGGGAGAGAGAGAGGTGGGGAGGAAGAAGCGGGAGGGAGGAAGAGAAGTGGGAGGAAGGGGTGGAGGGAGGGACACAGGGGCGGGGAAGAAAATTTTTTATTTGTTTGTTTATTTTGGTTGTTTCCCCAGTCTCCGGTCTTAAACCTAAAACCCTGGGTTTTACATGGTCCACGGCCACTTCACTGGCTTAGCGCCTGAGTCACCAGGGCACTGCCAGTATTTTATTTTTAATGTGAAGGGAAGACATTGGAAAGTTTTGAATAGGAAGTCATGTGATCTGAATTCTACTTAAAAAAAAAAACCGTGGGGAGTTGCTTAAGATGAATAGTCTGTCGTGAGTTGGGGTATGAGAAGCAGCAGGCAGGCCAGTGAGAAGCCCCTTCATGCATCCAAGTGAAAGATAATCTTGGCCAGTGAGAAGCCCCTTCATGCATCCAAGTGAAAGATAATCTTGGCTTAGATGAGGAAGACACAGTGGTATGAGTGAGAAAAGCAAAAAGGGAGATAGGATTTGAAGATCTGGCAAAGAACCTGCTGACTGTGGAGGACCGGTGTGGAATGTGAGGGCCTAGGGAAGAGGAGACTTCTAGGGTTTGGGATTAGAAAACAGGGCGGATGGTGGAAAGATGAGGGGGATAGGGTCAGGGGAGGGGCAGCTTTGCTGAGGGGAAATCAGGAATTCTAGTTGGGACCTGTAAAGTTGGCGGTGACTATTAGATAACAAAATGGAGGTGATAAGAAGGCAGCTGTATATGGGCAACGACCAGCCAGTATTTTCAGGTACAGAAGATAACACAGGGGAAGATTTAAGTGACAGATGTCACGTTCAGAGGTTTGCACCCTTAGGTATCCCAATATTCAGGGTCACGGGAATAGGAGGCACCAACAGGTGGATGGAAGGGGAATGGGAAGGAGACCAAGAGTGGGGAGTGCTGGGACTTGAGACCAGAGTGTGACTGATTGTCACACATGCTGCTGAGAGGCTGAGGAAGATGATGACAGAGACTGGCCAGTGGACTGGCAATCTGAAGGTCATCGGTGACCTTCACCAGAGGGGCTTCATGGAACTTATAAAAATCTGATTGAAATGGGCATTTGCGGGATCGAAAGGACAACTGGAAGTCAACATACTGTATAATTATTTAAATGATATCAGTTGAGTAAATTGCTAAATAAAACAAACATTGTCTTCCTACCTTGACAAATACGTATTCATCATATATTGGACAGTGAGGTTCCCATTCAGAATTCTCTTGATTCCTGGAGTTTCTCATCAGGATGAATTGGCATAGAGAGAACTGGTCCCCGTTTCTTCCTTCCCTCCAGACGGATCATGCAAATTCCACCTGCACACCTGTGTCCAACTCTCCACTCTAGCAAACTGCTACCTCACAGGGGTAGAGATGTACCCTCCCTCGGATCTGGGGAACAGCCCCTCAGAGTCCCCAGGAGATGACTTAGAGGCCATTTGGACAGGGAATTCCAGGGTCCTAGGCTTCCTGAGCGAGTTCTGGGGAGGGAATAAACCCTGAGTGGTTATGCTTCCCTTCCTTGTAAAGAGGAACATGGACAGAGGGTGGCCCACCCTGGGTATGGGCAGTTCTGCGGTGACTTAAAGAGAGAATGGAAAAATCTGAGGTCTGCAGGTGGAAAAACACAAGGTGGACAGCTCTTTGAAAGAAGTTTTCCTATATTGGGGTAGTAGCTGGGAGGAGAGGGAAAGTCAAAGAAAACTGTCTTATTTGCATTTTTAAAGATGGCACTTTTGTCTGCTGGTGGAAACATGGAGTAGAGGGAAAATTGGAGAAGGAGGAGGAGGAGAGGATGCAGTCATGCCGGAGCAGATCCTTGAGCAGGTGAGAAGGTTAGAGTCCAAGGCTTGGCAGGAGGGACTCACCTCTATGGGCCATGGACAAGTCTTCCAGGATGAGGAGGAAAACAGGGTAAATGGGCATGCTGGTCATAGGTGGGTATTTTCTGGCAAAAACCATTCTTCTCTAATGGCTTCTAACATTCATCATTACATAGTGAGTGAGATCACCCATTAGGAAAGGTAAGTCGTGAAAAGTTCTTTGGGATTCTTAAAATGATTTAGAAGGTAAATCTTATGTGCATTTTACCACAGTTAGAAAGATACAATTTTTAAAAAGAGAAAAGGGCTTAACAAATGATCATCTTTCTCTTCTTGAAAAATAAATCTGGGATAAGAGGGGAGCAAATATGTTAGGAAAGCCTTCTATTAGAGGGTGGTACTAGGGACTTGCTGGAGATTAGTGACATAAAGGTAAAGTAGCACCATCACACCCTGGTGGCCTGGTGAATAAGGCCATTGATGCAGTTTACCAACATCCCAAGGACCCAGGTTCATGTCCCAGGGTCAGGGCATGGGTGGGGGGAACAGCCAAGATGAACAACAAAACAAAATAAGTGTTTCCTCCTCCTCTCTCTTCCTGCCTGCCTGCCTGCTTACCTTCATTTCTGCGGGAACCTTTCCTTTAAAACAATATTTTAAACCAAACCAAGAAGCATAATGGTGCTTCTTTTTCCATCTGCAGCTTTCAGTTGCCAGTGTTAAAACAGGCAAAAAGGGGCCAAGAGTTGGGAAAAGAGTTTGATACCAGATTTGGTAATTTCATTAAAGAAATATGAGACTTTGATTGATGCTGAAACTGAATGTGAAGGAAAACTTCTGGATTAAAAAGACACACACACACACACTCTCCTGGATTAGAAAATGAGTTCAGACTTACTAGGTTTATACAGAGTGTTAAGCAGTGAGCAGATCGGTGCATTGCATTTGTAAGCCTGCCTCGTCAGACGTCTGAAAACGAGAGTCCAGTCTGAAACTGTGGCTAACTAAACATGTTCAACTAAGGGAATGCTACTGAGTTCGTAGATGATGTCAACTATATAGGAGAATTTACTACGTCAGTTTACAAGTGAATTTAGCCTGGATACAAAAACAAATAAAAGCGGGCGTGTCCCTGGTAGCCTAGCAGATAAGGCCACTGGACATAGCCCACATGCATCCCAAGGACCCAGGTTCGAGACCCGGGGCTGGGAACAATCAAGGTGAGCAACTAAATAAAGTAAATAAATGTTCCTTCCTCCTCTCTCTTCCTGCCTGCCTGCCTACTCGCCCTCATTCCTGCCTGCACCTTTCCTTTAAAAGTAAATTTTAAAAGAACAAATACAAGTTAGTCATTAACTTTAGACAAGATATACTAAGTTTATAAGAAAATGCATATTAAAGGCTTTGTGAAAACGGGGTTTTAGACTTGCAACTTTAATAAAGTAAGACTTAGTTAACATACAAGTAATTGTAACTATGGTCTATGTGTTGGGACCCAGTTCTGCTAAAACTGGCTGTTCCCTGTGTGACACCATCCTAGGGAAGTCTTACTATTTCATTTTCTCAGCACAGCCTCCTGGGTTCCCCACAAACAGCACTCAAATGACAGGAAGAGATTTATATGTTTATATATACATGCAAAATCTGCATATAAATCCATAATTACCACAAACCAACCAATCAACCCCCAAACCAAGAACAAGTGGAGTCCCATCAGTAAATCGGACGGCCAGTCAATGGCGAAACTGGGGTAAGAAACCTGCAACTAAAACACCCCTGAGTGATGGAGTGTTTCCCAAGGAAGGCGCAGAAATCCAAGATTAAACAGGTACCACGAGCAGGAGAGGCCTCCGGGCAGGTGTTAGGGTAAGTTCCCGCTGCATCTGGCAGGACGGGGTCAAGCATCCCCTTCTGGCAGGTAGCTCCTGGTAGGAGATCCCAGGTTCAAGCTTCTCAAATCACTGGCCAAGGTGTGTTGACGCACCATGTGAAATCATCGAGACACTTGAGAATGACTAGGCCAGATGGATGATTCCTGGTCTTTCCTGGCGTTACTCATGTTAGAAGGAAATCTTATCTCTCCCTCATTTCAATTTTGCACCTATCTTCCCCTTGGACAGTGAGCATATTTTAGGGTGGAAAAGTCATTTGAGGACACCCCAACCATCTCTTCACAAAACACATGCGGAAAAACACACATGCCCAGTGACTGAAATGTGGGTGCGCTAACAATTTTCATTAGCTTTTCCACGCTTAATTAAGATCAGGATGGAGAACTGTTCCTAGTAAAGCATTACGCAAGTCAGCACTCAGATTTAATGAGTCTTGAGTCATCAAGGGAGGCAGACAGCAAAGGTTCTTCAGCCCTTCGTCTATACTGTGGCTGCAGCCCCTGTCTCTGTGTTAGCTACGTGACTTCTTGTGGCCCAAAGGCATGTTAACAGAAGTGATATCAGCAGACCTGAAATTCGGGTTTGCCTGTTCTTGCTCTACCTTTGTCATTAGAACTTGCTTGGCTAGCTTCTAAAGGATGAGCTCCATGGAGTAGACTCAAGTTACCCCAGCTACCCCAGTTAAATCTATCCCAGACTCGCCAAGAGCCGGTTGATACCCAAACATACCAAAGCAGACGGCCAAGTCTCTGAGCTGTCCACACAGCCCGCAGCCAGCACTGGCTCCATGACCAAGTGACTTCCACAGTCACAGACCGTCTAGGAAAGGTCCCACCCTGGCCTAATGTTCTGCTATCATAGTTCCATTCTGAATAAATTTTGAACAAGAAGCCCTGCATTTTTACTTTGCACTGGGATCCACAAATCATGTAGCTAATCCTGCCCGCATCGTCTCCCTGACACCTGATGGAGCCGAGCTGAGACAGGCAGAACGATTCAGGTCCACAGTTAGAGAAACTCCTACTCTTCTTACTGACTGGGTTTTGTGATCACTTTGTGTTATGTAGCAGTAGATATTGACACACCAAGCTTGACACATGACTGACTGCTCCTCCTGATCGCAGATGCACTGCTAATCTGCATCATATCTCACGCAAAGAGTACTAGGTTAATTGATAAACCGAACTCAGAAACCTCAAGTATGTCTTTCTGATTCCTGGATGTCACACACAGGTACCAAGAACTGGCTCCTACTTTTTGCCCTGTGCTTTGACCTAACTGTAAAACTAAATACTAACGTCATTATGACAATAATCATCATCTCACAATATTTGTATACCTTTTGTGCTGTGTGGTGCTAACTCTGTGAGGTTTGCTTATGACTGGTTTTGCTCTCTCTCTCAACGTTCTTATTTTATTTTATGCTGAGAGGAAGGAAGTAGGCAGGCAGGCAGAGAGAGGAGGGAGCACATTTACTTAACTGTTTAGTTGTTCATCTAGTTTGTCCCCCTGGTGGGGAACCTGGGTCCTTGGGCTTTTCATGGACTACACCTAAGCTGCAGACTTAACACCTGAGCCACCAGGGCGCCGCCCAGCATTTTACTGGGCTGACATTCCGGGCTGGTTTTAAAAGCATGTTGACCAGACCCTGACTTGGAGCTGTTTTGCTGTTCTTTGGGCCTCCTTGCATGCAGAAATAAAATTCACCCATTTCCTCCTGGGAAATGTTATTTTGCACTCGGTCCAGGAAAAAATGATGGGTTGACCTGACAGGTTATTCTATTTGGGAAAGGAGGTGGAATCTCCAAGAGCGTCGCAAAGTTCTCTAACGGGGTCCTCTGAGGAGGGCACTGGGACAAGGGCGGATCCTGTGTCTGGCCCCACCCAGCTGGCAGATATTCACACCGCACTCCCCATTGACACTTTCGCTTTTAGCCGCTGGTCCCACCAGACGCTAAAGTCCTGCTCACCGATGGTGCTCCACGCTGTGTTTGCACCGCTATTTTTATCACGCTCTTACACTTCCAGAGCCACTTTGTAGTCACGAATCTATTTTTGTTCATTAGAGGACATCACACAACATGATAGTAACAACTACAAGATGCACATCGGACACTCATCCAGATATGCAAATAACAGTGCTGAAATTAACTATCTCCACGGGGCTGGATTTCAACGGCACCTGAAGGGTCTCACCAATCCCTGCCACCTGCGTGCTCAAACCAAGCACAGGCCGGGCTGCTTTTTCTCCCGATGCAAGTGTGTAACATTCTCAAGCATATATTTGTCCATTGTGTATCCCACCAAAGCTGCCAAACTACTGGAGGATCCTTTGTTGTGCAGAAAAGTTGATCATCTTTTAGGAACACGGACCTAAACGGTAAAGCCTACACCATGGCACACGGTGGCTTAAGCCATTCCATACTCCAGCCTTTGGTTGGTATTTAAAGGGAAGGTGCAGGCAGGCAGGAAGAGAGAGGAGGAAGAAACATGTATTTATTTTATTTAGTTGTTCATTACGGCTGCCCCCACCCCCCACCCCAGGAGGTAAACCCTGGTCCTTGGAATGTATGTACCGCCACAGCGGGCTTATCCACTAGGTCACCAGGACGCGCCCATTCTAAGCGTTTCAAATGGATTCTCTTATTGCAAATTTACCATAATCCTAGGAGGTAGGTACCGGTGTTGTGATTATGAATTTGTAGAGGGAATTAGGAATATTATAGTTACTTACTCAAGGTCACCGAAGGAGTAAGAGACTGAGCACAAGTCTGCTTGGAGGCATGTCTAAGCCTGAAAGGTTAGATTATTTGGGTACTCTGGTGGCTCAGGGGTTAAGCCCTTGCCTGGGGTGTGGTCCACATGCAGCCGAAGGACCTGGATTTGCTGGAGCAGAAAGGGGGTGGGGGAAGAGCAGGGGAAATGAGTAACTGAGTAAATAAAATGCTTCTTCCTCTTCTCCTTTTCTTCCTGCCTGCTGACTGACTGCCTTCCACTTAAAATTTTTTCTTTTCTTTTTTAAAGATGACCATACCTTTCACCCACAACCCAGCTCCTTTAAACACACAAACACACATGCACATCCACACACACGCACACAGCCTCTGATGCCACAGTCATGCCATGCTACCTTCCATTGCCCAGAAGTGATTTTCCATCTGTATCTGCACCCATCTTGTTCCCTCTTCTGGAATGTTCTCTCCTTGTCACCTTGGTGAATGTCCTCTCACCCTTCAGCACCCCATGGAGTCTTTTCTGTAAATCTTTCTTTCTACCCACATCCAGGATTTTCACCTTCTCTGTACTATCTGTCTAAATTGCATAGCTTGACATTCTCCAAAGATGCAAAAAAAAGTCTGGAGTGACAGCTGAGTTATTAAGAATTACAATATGACAGAACCTAATTTACTACTTGGTATCGGATTGCTCCCTGGTCTGTCATTAGTCAACTCCATTTATCGACGTCAACCTCAATGAATAGGCAATTCCTTACCTTAAAAATGTTATTCTCAAGCAGTCAGAGAACAGAATTAATTCTTATTGCATCTATAATAGCAATCATTAACTTCACGAGGCACAGAGAAAATATCCTTTCTGTTGCCTTCCCCAATTTACTCGGGAGCCTGGAATCCATGGTAACAGGCAAAGTTTTAAAATTCACTATCTCAGGGATATATCATTATGAGTACTTAGAAAATAGCTCCATCAAGGTGGCAAGAAAGTATCTTTAGGTCGACTGATGATTAAGAAAGCTGTAAGGGAACGAGCTGTCTCTCTCTGAAGAGGAGAAGGTGGTGGTTTCCAGCGATGGCCTCTAACCTCTCGATCGCTCACTTCAGCATTATACCTTTGGAGCCTGCCCCCCGGTGAATGTGCATATGTTTTAGAGCATGCGGACATAGGTGAGTGTACAATTGTAACATTCAATTTATTTCAAAACATCATGAAATGGAAAGTAAATGTGAGTAAGGAATAAATATAAATAGAGGCTTCATTATTTTCCTTTTCGCCCAGTGGGTCATCTTGTCACCCTGAAGGGTGACACTATCTGGGTGGCTTGGTGGCTCACAGTGACTGAAGACCAAAGGCTACAGATGGTTCACGGGACACATCATTTAACCACTCGGACCATCAGTCGTTTCTCCAGGAGAACAGGAGTCACAATTATAATTACATCATGGAGTTGGGGGTGACAGATGCAGCGTTTATTCATCAAAAAGTTACTGAGATCTTACAAAGGTAGGGTACTGTTCCAGGTGGGAGCATGTGGCTCGCTGACATTCCTAGCTTAGCGCCTGGCACGTGAGGAGTATTCAGTACATGTTTTCTGTAGTTATTCCCAACAGAGGGCAGCTCTGTCGGAACCCTAAAAAAGCAGAGACAACACCCTGGCGGCTCGGGTGTTAGGCCCGTGCCTGAGACCTAACAAGACGCTCCATGACACTCACACAGCAATAAAACGGCCTAACAATGCACTTCCCAGAATGGAAAGGAAATAATTCCATTTACGCTCTCATAAAAAACACTCAGGAATACATTTAACCAAGGAGGTAAAAGATCTGGGCACTGAGTCTGACAAGAGATTGGTGAAAGAAACTGAAGGTACAAATACATGGAAAGATATCGCATGTTCATGAATCAGGAGAATTAATAGTATTATATGTCCATACTACCCAAAGCCATCTCTAGAGTCAGATAGATTTTCTATCAAAGTTCAGTGGCAATTTTTCAATGAAATAGAAAAAAAAATTCTAAAATGTGTATGGAGCCACACGAAAGTCTGAATAAGCTGAATCTTCCTTCTCAAAGCAATTCTGATGAGGAACAAAGCTGAAGGCACCTAACTTCCTGATTTCAACTCTATTACAAAACAATCACAATCAAAACAGTGTGTCAGCTGCATAAAAATGGACACATAGACCAATGGGACAGAATCAAGAGTCTGGAAATAAACCCATGTACAGATGGTCCACTAATCATTGACAAGGGAGCCAAGAATATTCAGTGGGGAAAGGATTATCTCTTCAATAAGTGGAAGTGAAGAAACTATATTCACAAGCAGGAAAATGAAATTGGACTCCTCTCTGGTACCATTTACAAAAATTACCTGGAAATGGATTAAAAACTTAAATGTCAGACACCAAACTCTAAAACTACTAGAAGAAAACCCAAGGGAATAATTTACCATCTGGCAAGAGGGCGGGTAAAAAAGTTGAGAAAGGGAAGAAACGTGAAGACAAGAAAGCTGATGCTGGTGGCAAGTTTCAGAAAGGTAAAACCAAGGGCGACACAACTATGAAGAGGAAGCCCCACATAAAACCTCATCCGCGTCAGAGAAAAGGGCAGATTGTCCTGATCTGCTATATTGTCTCAAAAGGCAGGGTACAAGAGGACGTATTCAGCCACTGAATCCAGGGTTGAAAAAAGGGAGGCGGTTCTTGCTAAGGTCACAACACCAGTTGGTGCTGGTAAGAATGGTGCTACCATGAAACGCCACAAAATGCTGAGATGCTATCCTGCTGAAGACAGGCCTGGAGAGCAGGTGAACCACAGAAAAAGTCCTTTGGAAGACACTGTGGGCTGGCATCACCCCTGGGCTGTTCGGAGCACCCTCACTGGAGGCCACAGAGACAGGAGGGTGATTTTCCTGAAGCAGCTGAGAGGTGACTCACCACTGGGACCTCTGTGCCTTAATCACATCCCTCTGCATAGGACACCCAGACGGGTCATCGCACCGCCACCAGAACTGGTGAACATCCCCACACATCTCACTGACGCTGACTTCCAGAAGCAGCAGCTGTGGGAGGCCAGACGCCAGGAAGGTGAGAAGAAGGTCAGAACACAGCACAAGGTCGAGCAGAGAGCTGTGGACTGGCAAATTCTGCCACCACCCAAAGCTGGTCCTCAGCTCCAGGGCGACCTCCACTCAGGGGCTCAAGGTTTGCTCTGACATGTGGAATGTATCCTCACAAACTGGTGTTCTACATTTCTAGTCAAGAACCAAATGAAATAACTGGCCCAGAAGAAAATAAACCAAAACAAGAAAGAACAGGGGAAAGCTCTTTGACATTGGTCTTCGTAACAGTCTTGTGGAAAAGACCAATAAAATGTAAGCAACACAAGGAAAAATCAAAGCATAGGACTACATCAAACTCAAAAGCTTCAGCTAAAGGAAAAGTCAACCTATGAAATGGAAGGGAAATTTTGCAAACTGTCTGATCAAGGGTCAATATCCAAAATACATAAGGAATGAAACTCAACTGAAAAAAGAAAAAACAAAAACACAACAACAATCTGACTTTAAAAAAATAAGAAAAGGAGGCGCACCCTGGTGGTCAATGGATAAGTCTGCTGCCTCCACCCAAGTGCAGTTCACATGCATTTCAAGGACCTGGGTTCATGACCCAGGGCCAGGGGAAGCAACTAAGATGAACAACTAAATAAAATAATAAAATTAAAAAATTCAAAGTGCTGCTTCCTCCTCTTTCTTCCTACCTGCCTGCTATTTGCCTTCACTCCTGCCTGCACCTTTCTTTCAAAAGTAATCAATAAGCAAAGGACTTGAGTAGACACTTTTCTAAGACACACAAAAGGCCAGGATATCTTGGAAAGATGCTTATCAGCACTAATCATCAGGGAAATGAATCAAAACCTCAAACAGACACCACCTCACATGTGCTCAGATGGCTATCATCAAAAAGACAGGAAACAACAGTTGGTGAGCGTGTGAAGGAAACTGTGCACTGCTAGTGGTAATGTAATCTGCTACACTCATTTATGGAAAACACTATAGCAGCTCCTTAAACACCTGCAAGTACGGACTTCCCTGGTGGAGCAGAGGTTGGGCACAGTCCACATGCAGCCCAAGGTCCCAGGTTCTAGTCCTGGCGCTGGGGAAACAACCAAGATGAACGACTGAAATTAAAAATAAAAGTGCTTCGTCCTGCCTGTCTGCTTCTGCTCACCTTCCTGCCTGCACCTTTCTTTCGCAAAACAAATGTTTACAAATACAGCTACCACATGATTCAGCAATTCTGTTTCTGAGTATCTGATGGAAGTGAAAATCACTATCTCAAAGAGATCTCTGCACCACATGCTCACTGTAGTATTAGTCATAATACCTCAGAAAGGAAAACAACTGATTGTCCATTGACAGATGAGTGAATGAGACACGGAAACCATATCTATTTCGATTATAACAAAGAAGGAAATCTTGCCATTGGTGGCAATAAAGACAGATGCCCGGCAGGCATTATACTAAATGAAATAGGAGAAGAACAAATACAGTGTCTTCTCACTTGGAAGCTAAAAAATATGAACTCAGAAATGGAGACTAAAACAGAGCTTGCCAGGGGCAGGGGTGGGAGAGGTCAGGGAAATGGGGAGACATCAATCAAAGGGGACAAATTTCCAGCTAGAAGACAAATTAGTTTTGGGGCTCTCGTGCACAGCCTGGTGACAACAGATAACAAGACAGGACTATATACTTGAAAGCCGTTGAGAGAGTAAATCTTCAATGTGATTATGAAAAAAGTAACTATGTGACGGGATGATGGCGTTAACGAACCTTATCACGGCAATCACTCTTGATCTATACTGTATGAAATCAATCATTAAACTTACCTTAAATACCTTAAACTTACACGTTATAGATGAATACTAGCTCAAGAAATCTGAAAAAAGAAAATCAATATCGCTCACTGCACTAAAAAAATAAAGCCTACTATTAGGAAGTAATAAAGGAAAATAATTTTGCTACCTCAAAAGATACACTGAAAGTACTTGATAAAATTTTTTTAAAAATTCAGTTTTAAAAAAAAAAACTCAGAGAAAATAGAAAATGAAGAGGAATTTTCTTAATCTGACAAAACAAAAAACGCTTAAAAAAAACAAAAAAACCCTTCTGCAAACAAGTTACCTAACCGTGTAATGTTGAAAGCTTTCCCCTTGAGATTAAAATAAGACAAAGGCCACTGCTTTCACTGTTTCTGTTAGATGGTGTTGAAGATGTCATTGGTATAATCAGGTCACAAAAAGAAATGAAAAGGTGTAAGGACTGAAAGGAACAAAATCAAGTCGTGGCAAGAGTTCTGCACTTCCTCGTCAGGTGGAACACAGGCATGTCCAGGACCCCCAGGAACAGCCTAGAGCCTTCCACAGGACACAAGCACGCACGAGAACGCTCACGGCAGCATTATTCTTAAAAACACTCCACTGAAGGGGACAAAACCCCAGAGCCCACCAGTCGGAGAATGGATAATTGGACTCCTGCTCACGGTAATCCCTATGCGTTACTGAAAATGAACTATAGCGACATATACCCATAAGTGATAAAACAAGAAGAAAAAATTACAAAAGTTAAGACAAGGGTGTGCCCTGTGGCTTGGGCAGACGGGACGCTGGTGTGCGGACCACTGCAACCCAGGGACTCGGGTTCAAGAACAAGGCCGGGGTGAAACACCAAAATGAGCAACTAAGTAAACAGAGATGTTTCTTCCTCTCCTGTCCTTCCTTCCCTCCTCTCTTTTAAAAACAAAGTTAAGGTAAAAATTATGTCCCGGAAATACCGTGGTACTGGGGGGCTTCTAAGGCCCTAGGTAGCTATCCGAGACGCATTTCCATTCTTCAAGATATATAAACATACTTAAAGTCACTCTCCATGTATAATACACTTCACTATGAAAATGGTCTCAAAGCAATTCTCTTTCAGACTAATTACCAGCTTACAGAAAATGCAAAGGCTCGAGAAACATATTAAGTGATAGTATGAGTAAATAAGCAGCGAAGTCTAGACTTAGGGAAAATCTAGAGGACGAATCTTATTTATTCAATATAGAATTTCAGAGAAGAAAGAGATAAAGGCGGGACATTACAATAAGGTACTCCTAGCGGAGTAGGATTAGGTCCAGCCTCCAGCTGAGAATGCAGTCCACCTACAGTCCACCTACAGTCCACAAACATCCCAAGGACTAGTGTTCGCATCCCAGGGCAGGGTGAACAAATAAGATGAACAACTAGATTAACAAAAATGAAATAAAATGCTTCTTCCTCCTCTCTCTTCCTGCTTGCCTACCTGCCTATTTGCCTTCTTTCCTACTGTACCTTTCCTTTGAAAGAGCGCCCTGGTGGAGTAGGGGTTAGTTTAATCGCCTCTTAAGGCACGCAGGCCAAGTACCTCTGGATTCTAGTCCTGAGTCCAGGGGGAAATAACCAGTGTGAACAACTAAATAAAAACATAAAAATAAAATGCTTTTTCCTCTTCTCTCTTCATTCCTGCCTGTACCTTTCCTTTGAAAAAACAAACCAAAAAAAAGACAAGCCATATTAACCTTTAATCACTTCAAATGACCTTTGTTTGGATATACATACAAATTACAAATATGATAATTGTAAATAACTGAATACTAACTGGGTGTCGAATGACAATAAGGAGTTATTCTTGACTTTACTAGGATGTGATGATGATGGAGTGGTTATGTGCGAGAAGAGGGTCTTTGTCTTTTAGAGGTCATTAATGGAATGTTTATGGATTAAGTTGTATCGTATCTGAAATTTAAGTCAAAATAATCCAGAGGGAGGGGAGGGTGGTATGGAAAGAACAAGATTGGCCATGAGTTGAAAATTACTGAAATTAATAATGATATATTGAGTTTCTTGGAATAATTATGTATGTTTGAAAATTTGCATATTGAAAAAAAAAATAAAAGCCAGGGCAAAAGAGGAACTTCTGCTAAGTCAAGCTCTGCTTTGAAAATAAAAAAGTTTTTAAAAAGAGAGTGTGACTTTTAGGGGTTCCTTACCTTCTCATTTTACCCAGAAAAGCACTGCTCTTTTTCACAAGACAATCTTAGATTTGTGCTTCTCAGTCTTTAATGTGCATAAAAATCATCTAAAGGTCTTATTAAAATGCAGATATGGATTCAGAGGATCTGGGATAGGGCCTGATTCTCTGCGTGTCTAGCAAGCTCCCAGTTAGAAACTCATTCAGCTAATGCTCCCTGGTGGTGATGGTCCCTGACTCTCTCCAAGAAGGCAGACTGTCCCCTCATCATCCCCTCTCCCACTGAGCCTCTCACTGGCTCATTCTCCATCATTCTTTCCTGGTTCCATTCCTGTCGGTCCAGCTCAGATTCTGTGGCTCACCCTGACAATCTTCTCCTTCCATATTCTCCTCCTGCTCTCTTCTGTGGAATTTGTCCAGCAAAACTTCAACCTCACAGCACTCCACCTTCTCCAGGTACCTGAACCCAAGCACCTGAATGTTAATGAGAAAATGACACCATTTTAGGTACCTGCCCTCTGTTCCCCATGGCCACTCTGATTTGTTCAACAACTGACCTTCTTCCCTCCCTTCCTCCCTTCCCACCAGCCTTCCTTTGTTTTATTGTTTTAATAAGAGGAAGGAAGGGAGAGGAGAAAGAAGTATTTTAGGGAAAGAAGGAAGAAGCACTTTTATTTATTTAATTTTGGTTGTTTCCCAGGCCTTGGGTCACAAACCCAGATCCCTGAGCTTTAATATATGGTCAACATCCCAGTCACCAGACTCACAGGGCATTCAACCCTACTTCTGTCTTTAGATGCTATTTCACTCTCCTGAAATGACCATTATATGTTTTCCTCTTCCCTCTTCCTCCTTTTCACTGTGCTAATGGTCTTGCCTTATCTTTCACTGGGAAAACATAAGCAGGAAACGCCTCATTCTCTCCACCCCAAATCTACCAGCTTTCATGTACCTGCTCCATGTTTTGTTGTTTTTCTCATTACTTCCTCCTGTAAAAGACAAAAATCTCAGTGGGGGAAAACTACTGATAATTTGGAGGCAGGCATAGCGTGTGACCCTATAGCCGATCATGAACCGACACATCTAAACCTCCATGACTTTGTAAATCAAAGACGCCTCAATAAAAAAAATTTCATTATCACCTGTTCATTCACACACACTTTGGATACCACTTCCTCTCTCTTTTTCAACTGGACCACCCCAATAATTTACATCATCTAGAGGTGCCTGTGTTTGTTTTTTAAATGAAACATAAAATACAGTGCCCCTGACCCTAATGCACATCTGAATCCTGCCTTTTTTCTAATCTCCCTTTGGTGGTTTATTTCCCTTCATTCACGCCTTAACCTTCTCGAATCTGGCTCCTTCTCCACCCCACAGAAACTGCTCTTGACAAAGTCTTTGGTTACCGCCATGCTGCCAAATCAAAAAGACATTTCCGTCCTCAATTTATTCAATGTCTCAGCAACATTTGCCTATATGGACAGGATGCTTGATATATATGCATTTTTTTTTTGCTCCCACTCCCATATTTCTTCGTCATCTCCTAGTATTTCCACCTTAGTAACTAGTTTCACCAACTAACTAGGGATTTTCGCTAACGTGTCCCATCATTTCTTTGACTTCTATCAAATCCATCAAGCAGCTTTGCTCTTTCTACTTCTTACATATTTAATTGCTTCCCCAATCCGTCCACTCCTTCCCTCTCCACTGCAATTACATTAAACTAAATTGTCTGTCTCCCATACAAACTGTCTACTTTCTTGCCTCAGGGGTCTTGGTGCATGCTGTTGACTCCCTGTGGCCCAAATTTCATTCTAGGGTAGCAATCTCAAAGTCTTCCTGGGGTCCTAGCAGATAAGGCCACCGGATGTGGTTTCACATACATCCCAAGGTCGCAGGTTCAAGACCCTGGGCCAAGGGGACAACCAGGATGAACAACTCATCATTTTGAATTCATGGAGCTGACCAGAAAACACGGACGAGTATTTTGTCACTACTTGGGTTAAGAGGTATATTTTCCCATCCCTAGAATCTGGGCTCAACCATGTAACTTGTCTAGACTGATGGGGACTGGCAACCACAATGCAATCAAATGCTTTAAAAGTGCTGTGGGTGTTCCCTGGTGCCCTAATGGGTTAAACCAGGCGCAGTCCCAGTACATCCCAAGGTTCCTGGTTCAAGACCCGGGGTCAGGGAAACAACCAAGATGAACAATTGAATAAAATAAAGGGTTTCTTTCTCCTCTCTCTTCCTGCCTGTCTGCCTCTGCTCACCTTCATCCCTACCTGCACTTTTCCTTTTAAAAAAAAAAAAAAAGTGCTGCGGGTGGGAGCCTCCCATCCTTGCTGCTTTGGCGCCCAGCCATCATACGAAGTAGCTGGATATGAGGACACATGGCCTGGTGGATTTCAATCTCCTCTGTCAACCAGCAGACACCAAAGCGAGACTAAGATCAACCATCTCAGCCACTGTGTCAGCTGACCAGCTGCACAGGGAACCCAGGAAGGAAAGTCCCGTCCAAATGAGCCCAGTGGCATTTCCAACTTACTGTCTCTCCATAGTGCAGGTCTGACTACGCTACCTCTCTGCTGAAATGCGTTAATGATTATTCATTGATCCTGGGATAAAGGCAAGTCACTTCAGCAAGGCTGCAGAGACCCACGGAATCCGAGTGGCCTCCCCGCCTGCTGGTGCCCCTCACACAGTGCTCAGCCCACCTGCACCCCGGCTGCTCGCCAAGAGGACCCAGCTCTTTCCCAACTCAGGTTCCTCACGCAGGCTGTGCCCTCTGTCGGGAAGCCCTTCCTGGCTCTCCACCTCCTGCTCCTCTCTCAGGTCGCAACTTAAATATTCCATTAGCACAGGGGACTCCGCCCAATCGAAGTATGTCTCTGATGATGTGTTCTCAGCATCCCTATGACTCTCCTTGGCAGACACCCCAATTTGAAATAATTGACTGTCGTGTGTGGTGATGTGTTTAATAGTTGCTTTCTCCCCTGAGATGCAAACTTGACCAGGACATGATGTTTCTGTTTTGTTCTCAAGTGTACTCTTGCATCTGTCACACGGCCACGTGAAGAGGTCTTTTTGGAAGCAGTTTACAGTCAGGGCTCTCCGTGCAGGGCTCTGGGGAAAAGCTGCCTGGGTTCAGATCCTAGCTCTCTCATGCGTTCCATGAACTAACTGCTCTTTGCCTCAGTTTCTCCATTTCTAAAAGGAGGTTAAGTTGCGCCCTAGTGGAGCAACCCAGCTGGCGCAGTTCGCACACATCAGAGACCCAGGTTCACATCCAAGGTGAGGGGAACAAGCAAGATGAACTAATTAAAATGTTTCTTCCTTCTCTCTTCCGGCCTGCCTGCTCGCCTTCATTCCTACCAACACCTTTCCTTTAAAATGTGTTGAAATAAATAAGGTTAGTTAAATGAAGTTAAAAATAGTAGCTACTTGACCTGCAAATAAAAACCGCTATGAGATATCAGTTCACACCGGTGAAAATGGGTATTCTCCAATAGACTAGAAGCAACAAATGTTGGCCAGAGTGTGGGGAGAAAAGGAAACCCTTTTACACTGTTGGTGGGAGTGTAACTTGGTGCAACCTTTATGGAGAGCAGTATGGAGAGTCCTGAAAAAATTCGGAATGGAATTCCCATACGATGCCACATTTCACTTCTGGGTATTTACCGAAAAACAAAACAACAAACCAACAACACAAAAACACTATTCTGCAGAGATACATGCACCCCATGTGTATTGCAGAATTATTTACAATATCCAAGAACCAGAAACTTACTAAGTGCCTATCATGAAACGAATGGATAAAGAAAATGCAGTCCATATACACAATAGAATATTACACAGCCCTAAAAAAGAAGAAGTCCTGCCATTTGTGACAACATGGAAGGAACTAGAGGGGATGATACTAAGTGAAATAAGTCAGAAGGAGAAAGACAAATACTAGATGATCTCATTCACCTGTGGAAGATAAAGAAACAATGCAAATGAACAGAAGAAACAAAAACCAACACTGATGATAGAACTGAGATGAGCAGTGGGCAAGAGCGTGCAGGGTGGAACCAGTGGTGGGTGGATGAAAGACTGCTGGTATTTGTTGGTGGGTGTGCTGTGTTCTCATATATTCGATGAATGGTGAACCTGCACATCTAAACATATTATTTTATAAATTTTTTAAGAAAGGTAGGGGGAAGCACTAGTCATTGTGTCACTGGGTGAATTGTGATAAAAATTGTTGATTATTTCTTGATGGACAGCTATCAGTATACCTGAGTAACAGTGACGCAAAAGTTTCGGACACAGCCAACACTGTCTTGTGTGGCCACAGACACTGTTGTGATTCCATTTACACTTGTCTCCCCCTGGGCGAGTTTCTCAGTCAGTGCTCAGCCTCACTCTGCAAAGGGGCAGACTTGCGCACTGGGCAAGCTCTACACCAGGCCTTGTGACCACTGAACGAGCCCCCAGGCCTTGAGCCTTGGAGTTGGACTCCTGCTTGAAGAACCTATTTCTCCCACAGAGAGTCAGACACTGGGGGTCAGAGACCATGGTCTTCCCATAATTAGATCCCAGGACGGAGCTGGGCTCTGGAGCCCACACATGTACACGAGACAGTTCTGAGGGCCCCGAGAAAGACACCAATCGTCCTTAGCATCTGCGCACACACCCTGCAGGAACCAGGCCATCTGCATTGTCCTAGTGAGTCACACCTTCTAGAGAGGACAGAGAGTCCATTTCCTATCACCAAATCCTTAGAAGATGGGCCTTTAAGTTCTGGACGGAAGGGACATGACATTGATGTGTCCAAAAAAATACGTTTACAAGGAGAGGGGAGAGG